>KK112762.1:263540-284735 GCA_000611955.2 Stegodyphus mimosarum
AAAAAAAAAAAAAAAAAAAAACCGGTTTTACTGCTTAAATTAAATCCTTTCCTCGTTTGCATTCATTAAGCGGTAGGATTTTTTAGAAACTTTATTTTTATGATAAAATTGTCAAAGGCCATCTTGACACTTATTGCCAATTATGCTGTATCTGTTATACCTTTCTATTTATCAGCTGTAAGGAAAACAATGCACTATAAGGTACGTTCTTCTGCATGCCTTCATGATATAATGGTAACGCACTACTTAGCACATATTCAAGAGGTCCAGGTTCGAGTCCTGGTGAGGGCATTGCACATTCTTCACATCTCCTGCTTCAAAATAATCTAATGACTCTACAGTAGCACCCGAACTAAAGGTGGCAGATGATAATTATCACCACCAGGATTTGGCGTTTGGGTCTTCTAATCCCCATCCAAAAGAAGACGTGTATAAGATATTTTCTCTTTCCTTTTCACATGGCTTCATGACGTAATGATAGCACACTTGGTGTGTATTTGAGAGGTCCAGGTTGAGTCCCAGAGAAGGCATTGCACTTTTTTAACATCTTCTGCTTCAAAATGACCTACTGACTCTACAGCACATTTGTTCACATCTTTTAGCAATTGGGTTTCTAAGCGGCCTGCAATTGTTTCAATTCTCCTTGTAATAGTTCTAGTTGACAACTGCATGGCATTTATGGCCGAAACAATTTCTTTTATATTTTTTAAATCTTAAAAAAAATATGTCTGCCGATTGCTACATTGCTTCTATTGCTCCATTCATATATGGCTTTTTTTCATCTGAGCAAGTATATGCAAAACTTTAATTGATGCTGCCTTTGATGTTTCCAGTGGTTTGGTAAAAGTAGATTGTTGCTTTGAAATCAATGATTTTAATGACAAAATGTTATCTCTTTGAAGTTCAGAAAATTCTGAGTCACAGATGCACCATTTTAAAATGTCTCACAAGGTTACTCTTCTTTCAAACTGCTACAATTTTGCTGTATAACAAGCATGCATAGTTGTTTCATAACAGCATATATAGCACCCGATAAGTCTTTATGATTTATAAAGCAAAACTGTAAGTGTGTATGCTCGCTTAGCTTTGTTCATCATGGGTTGTTACAGTCAAGGGTTTGTAAGCAAATCTCTGTAAGAAAACATCCTGGATGATCAGAGAGTATGCAAATGAATCTACCAAGAAAGCAACCTTAGAGTTGCCTGTCTAAAAGTTGTAAATTTGAATATGTTTACAAATTAATCAAAATAGTCACAGACACAGATAAAGTAGATAAATGTCTTGTTTTGCACCCACTAAGTCTTTCTGCCTGCATGTACCAGTGATTGTGTCAGAGAGGTTACAGTTAAATGCATCAAACAAGCCGCACAGTCGGGTCGGGCCAATCCAATTTTAATCAGCTTCAATCTACAGTGAAATGTTTCAAATAGTGGCGATGCAATAAAGTGGCCATTTGATGCATAGATGTAAAAATACATAATTTTAATATGTACTATATAAACATAAACCAAAAACTGCAAAACTTCACACAAAGCAGAATAATTTGGTGCAGTTGTCTTGGGATGGGCAGCAGGCGTTGCATTGCCAACCCCTGGTGTAGATCATTATACACAATGAATCCTAATCAGATAATACACTTGGCAATTCCTCTTTGATCTGAAAAGTTCTTTTCTCATAAAATATCAAAGTACCCTCGCAGTATATACTATTGACTCAAGGCTACTGGATACAGATGAATTTTTTTTGTATTTTCAGAGAATTCTTCCAGTATGCTATTCAATATCCTTTGAAGGAGAACAAGTTATAGTTTTACTGCTTTCGTTATTATTTAATATAACTAAATATTATTATTTATCTACTGAACGGTACACCTTACTGTTACTTTCTATTGAATTCTTTTACTATTATTTTCACTGTTATCTTATTGGTGTACTTTTATTATTACTGCATTATATATAATTTAAAAAACATAAATTTAACATATTTTTTTTTGAAAAATTAGGCAAAACAATAACCTTACGTTTGGTATAAATCAAAACTCTATCGATTTTGAGGACAATCAGGTATAGGGCTCTCTTCTGCAAGAGCAAAAAATTCTGCAAAGATGGGAGCAGTGGCAGTGTCTGATTGCCCTCCAAATCAGTAGAGTTTTGATTAATATCTATGCTGAACATAAGGTTGCTGATTTGCCTAATTTAAGTTTTACATTGTAGCACTTTTTTTTTTCTCGCAATTTACTATATTATTTATTTTCTTCACCTGTCATAATTGGGCAATATGTTTTATATTCCTGATTTGAATGACAACTTATAAGTTTAAAATTTATCTCATAGAGTTGGCATGCTTAGTTAATTTCAGTTAATATTAAGTATTTAACATTTTGAAAGTATTTAATTTAACATTAATTTGTAATATTTTACTTTTCCTGCCATTAACTTTGCAGCATAACTAGTATAACTATAACCAGGTGTCAATCTTTCGTTTATACAGAAATTATTATATATTACATAGACTCCCCCCCCCAAAAAAAAAGACATCAGTTGGCATCTGCCAAATGAGTCAATAAATTACAACTTAATTACACTGGTTATCATAAATTACGGGAAAATCACAAAAATAGCGATAACTCCCTCAAAAATAAGCCAAACAGTGTAAAATTTGAATATGTTGCCAAGCAAGAGTAGCTGAATAAAACTGCAATATGCAAATTAGTGGTGTTGCACTCGGAATACATCATCTGCGAGGAGCAAAAAAGTCCATGTTTGGAAGCAAGCCCACATATTTCACTGTGATAGTGACATCAGAAATCTGAGATAGCCAATTCGTAACAATGACCTCCAGGCATCATTTGCCTGCAGAACTATGATGGAGAGCCATTGGGAGACTAGAGGCAGGACAAAATCAAACAGAAGTAGCCAGATGGCTAAATGTGAGTCCTTCTGCGGTTCATAGACTTTGGAGGCAATTTCGAATCACAGATTCAGCATCCAGGAGGTTAAGCCAGGGACGGCCAACTGCTACGATGAGTGCCGATGACCGATATTTGACATTATGTGCACGCAGAAATAGAACCGCTACTCTGACTCTTCTTAGGTTCTCCCTTGCTGCAGCCACCGGAAGGTTGGTGTCAACGTCAACTGTGCGTAGAAGGTTTCACGAAGGTGGTCTGTATGCGAGGTGACCAGCCATTTGTATGCCGCTAACGTCACACCATAGGAGGGACTGTTTGCAGTGGGCACGACAACATGCCCACTGGACACCTAATCAACGGACGACTGTTCTCTTTACAGATGAATCCAGGTTTAGTCTAGAAAGAGATAGTAGGCGTTCTTTGATAAGGAGAGAACCTGGAACCCGTTATCTTCCGTGAAAGAGATGCACACAGAAGAGGCAGTGTCTGTGTTTGCGGTGGCATCACTTTGGGTGGATGCACAGACCTCCATGTCTTTCCAAGGGGAACCACGAATGCTTAGGTTTATATAGGTGACATTCTTCATGCATATGTGGGCCCATATGCTGAGACAATAGGTGATGCTTTCCTGTTACAAATTGACAACAAGACCACACAGGGCTCACATCGTAGATGATTATTTTCAAAAGAAAACAATTATGCGCATAGAGTGGCTAGCTCGATCACCAGACTTGAATCCTATCGAGCACATTTGGGATGCTTTAGTCAGATGTCTAGTTGCTCCCGCGCTTGCAACTGCTTTGCAAGAGCAATGGCTCTCGCTTCCTATGGAACTGGTAGACCTTATAGTTCAAAGCATCACACATCGCTGTATTGCTTCTAGAGGCTTCTATCATATTCCATATTGAAGGTACTTTTCCTAAGCAAACTGACACACTTGATTTGTTCATTTTATACATGTGCTAATTTCTATACTACAATAAGTGTCTGGTAATTTCTTTTTATGTTATTTGATACCTTACTATGTGTTGTATATTGTGGGTAAGTTTCATAAAATTCTGCATGTAACGTTTGCAGTAATCATGATTTTTCCTTAATTTATGATAACCAGTGTAGCTCAAGATTATCGCTTAGACTGGCATTTTCTCTTTGGGGGGGGGGACTTAATTGCCTTTCAGCAGATGATTAATTTTTATATAGTTTTTATTTAATATATATCACAAAATCACAAATGCTGGCTTAATGTATGTTAATTAGCAATAATATAACCTGCTCAATTATGAAATTTATGCATTATAATATTTCATTTAAAAGTGAAAAATATCCCATTTTATATCATAATTTTAATGATGTCTTATTTTATGCACTAAATGAAGATTATTATAAGTTTACAAATTAAGGACAGAATATTTGTATATAGAGGCTGTTTCACATACACTTTATAATCAATCAAATAACTTCAAACTGATTAGCTTTTGGCAAAATATACAAGTGCTGTTTGATTAAAAAAAAAAGCATTTGTTGCTTATCTACCAATAAGCCACAAACAAACTGCCAGCACCTCTTGGTGATGAAATCAAATTTTTTATTTCCAGTAGTCATATTCTAAATAGCATCAAACAAACTGTTGTTATTCTCTCATTACTCAATTGTTAATTTTTATTCAAACAAATTTTTATTGTCGTTTGTGCCTCCCAATAAACTTTGGTAAATAAGAAAATGAGTGATGAGCTGTATCAAACTAACACTTATTCTTCCATTCTTTTATTTCTTTTCCATTCCAAACATATTCCATAGTATGTATGCAGACACCAGTTTCAGGATTAAAGTTGATACCGACAGGATAAAAAGAATCTATCCTCAACCTTTCAAAAAGGAGAACATTAAGAATAAAAGAAAAAAAAATCTCCTTTTAGAACAATTATTTGGAATAGCTTCTGCCAAAACCTTCCAAGAGTCATTAGTGGTTTTTGCAGATTGTATCAGTGGTTACCAGATAACCAACAATTATATATATATATATATATAAGAAATTATAAATCTTTAAAACAAAGGCACAAACAGAATATTGTACTACACATGCTGCATACAGTTAAAAAAATATTGAGAATTGAATAAATTAATAAACTATAAATACTTACAAATAGTAACGTATGCTTTGCTGCTGCCTTATATGATGCTTTAAACGATTTTTCAGTAGAACATATAGGTAAAGTATATCCCCATTTTTTTTCCATATGGAATCTTTTGGCATGCCATAAATGTGTTTCCAACCATAAAAAATTTGACTGGCGTCTATTATATTCCTCCAGCAAACTCTTTGGCTTATCACGATGTTTCTTACTTTTCTTTGTTGATTTGGCCAAATGTGCCTGAAATAGAAAACAAACCATCAAAAACATAGAAAATATTTAAATATTTACTGTCATTAACTGACCTAAATTCCCAGCTTACAAGACTTTTTTTATAAGTTAATGTCAGTTTCGAATGTTTAATAAATGCATAAATGATACTGATGCCCAATAAATACTTCATGTCAATAGATTGAACATAAAAACTGTTCTATGACTTTTTTAATGTGCATACATACATACATACACACACATATATATGTTATAGTATATATATATATATGTATATATGTTAGTAGTATTATCAAAAGTCTGGAAAAATATTTTAGTAAATTTACGAAATTGGTAAAACAAAAATTGACTTTTTAAGAGGGACAAACCAATTTCTGATCAATTAACAACAAGTGATAGAAGCGGAAGTATTTCATCATCTATCCCAAGTAAGAATTAATGGTAAAAGACCAAGTCAGTAAAATATTGAGCCAAAACTGATTCAAAGTATGTTAAAAACTAATTTGATAAGGACAGAAAACTATTAAAAAGTTGTCCATTTGATTTAAACTGAAATCTAAGATTAAATCTGTACTAGTGATTAAAGTAAATAGTTTAAGAGTTCTTACTTAAGAAAGATCATTGCCGAACACTTTCACTGCTGATAATGATAAAACAATGTAAAAACAAATTAAAATTATGAACTAAAACATTCTTATTAGACATCAAATAAATTCTTGTTTGATTTAAATGAAATAGTAAGAATGCATGTGATTATTCATAACTGCATAATTAATATACATTAAAAAGGCCAGATATGAATAATTTTTTTTTAATTATTTTTTTTTAAAATTTTAATGGCTAGGCAAAAAGTTGCAAAGAATTAAATTCTTATAAACAGAGGTTACAAACAATAGAACTAAGATCAAAAAGACCAAAGTCATTGCATTAAGGAGCACTCTTGCCTCCCAGTATCTCTACTCCTCTGTAAGACCACGAAGAGCCCCACATTGAAGCAGGTGGTCCCTGTTCATTTCTTCTCCAGAATCACAAAGTGGGCAAATAGGATCACTTGAAATGCCTATGCATTGTAGGTGGGCAGCAAGGCAATCATGTCCTGTAGACAGATGGAAAGCTGCAACTGCACTGGGTCTTGGACTAACAGGAATAAGAGATGACTTATTATTCTCCACCTTTTTTAAGGCTGTATGAGTCTGAAGATCTCATAAGATATTAGACGAAAAATAGCCTTTTTTAAAACAGTAAAATTAACAGTATTAATCTTCTAATAAGAAATGGCTGTATTAGGATGTTGTACTAAGCTGGCACCTCTTTGTGCAAGGAAGTCTGCTTGTTTATTGCCCCAAAGGCTACAATGGCCATTCATCCACAGGTTGGTTGGTTGGTTGGTATTTTTAATGGCACAAAACCTTGAAGATTATTATGCGCCAGACGAATGATGAATAAAGTTCAAAAGTACAAACACATTGTATTGGATGAATTGTTGAAATGAACCTGGAATACTGATGAAGGCATCCGGAAATGGCTTTGAGAAAAGCTCTGGCAACAGGTAGAGTACGTTAAAAGGAAAAACTTTAAATCATATGGTAAAAGGAGATGTCCTTTAAAAACTTATGATGTTGATGAAACTTATGATGTTTCTTCGAATGAGATCTGTTGAGTTAAAATTCGTAGAGTTAAAATGTCCTTTAAAAACTTATGATGTTGATGAAACTTATGATGTTTCTTCCAATGAGATCTGTTGAGTTAAAATTCGTAGAGTTAAAATGTAATTCACGTTTCTGACTAAAAGCAGGACAACAGGTAGAGTACGTTAAAAGGAAAAACTTTAAATCATATGGTAAAAGGAGATGTCCTTTAAAAAACTTATGAGGTTGACGTGGGGGTTTCTTCCAATGAGATCTGTTAAGTTAAAATTCGTTGAGTTAAAATGTAGTTCACGTTTCTGACTAAAAGCAGGACAGTAGGTTAAGATGTGATTCACTGAAGTAGGAACGTTGCAGGTGCCACAGATAGGCTCATTATCTCCCTTCAAGAGATACTGATGAGTCAGCCTGCAGTGTCCAATTCGTAGGCGAGTCAACAGTACATCCTCCTTTCGATTCCCTTTTGATTCCCAATACTCCAGATTGGGTTTTACCTGCCTTAATTTGTTCAGAGTCTGGCATTCCCAGAGTTCTTGCCACCTGGACAAGATCTTTGTTCTGATGTACTTCTGTATGTCTGTAAAAGGGACATCATTATCGAAGGGAGTATCAGCAGATTTTGCAGCGATATCAGCGAGTTCATTACCTTTGATGCCAGCATGTCCAGGCACCCAGCAGTACATTACAGAATATCCTGCATTTCTCAAATGGAGGTGAGTCTTTAAAATTTCCAAGATCATAGGGTGGTCAGTGTTTGCATTAATTGATTCAAGGGCGCTCAGTGAGTCAGAGTAGATGATGAATTTTCTGCTGTTCTGCTTGGAGATAAAGATTAAGGAGTTCAAAATGGCAAATGTTTCTGCAGTAAAGACAGATGCAGCCTTATGAAGTTTACTACTCCTGATTACTTTATCGCAAACAAAAGCTGCCCCGACATGATCGTGATTCTTTGAGCCATCAGTGAAAATTGCTTTATAGTTAGAATAGCTGTTTCTATGGTCCAGGAAAATTTGTTGGTATTGGACGTCGTTGGTACTGCTCTTCTTAAGTTCTCCAAAGATGTTGAGTAGGTGAATATTCACTTCTTGCCAGGGAGCAATACCGAAAAAGGTAGAACTTTTGGGAATCAGATCTTTTAGGTTGAATTCTTCAATGAGTGAGTGAATGCGGAGATCAAAAGGAGGGATACATGAAGGGCGTGCATGGTAGTTACGCCAGTACTGATCAGATGTCATGAATCGTGCAGGATGTTCGGCATGCGACATTATTTTATAGTGAAGATCTATGGACAACTGCTTGCGTCTGAATTTCAGAGATGGTTCAAAACAGATGACGTATAAACTTTGTACTGGAGATGTTCTGAAAGCTCCGCAGCAAATCCGTAGCGCTTGGTGATGGACTGGATCTAATTTCAGTAGTGCAGAAGGTCTTGCTGATCCATAGATAACACAGCCATAGTCAAGTTTGGAACGGATTAAAGCTCTATAAATGCGGAGCATAGAACAACGTTCTGCTCCCCATGAAGTATTGGCCAGGACTTTCAGAATGTTGAGAGCTTTAGCACATTTTTTCTTTAGATTTAAGATATGTGGAAGGAAGTTGAGCTTTCTGTCAAGGATAACACCCAAGAATTTTGCTTCTGGCTCAACGCGGATCGGAGAGCCGTCAAGATGCAGCTCTGGATCAGGATGTAGATTTCTTTTGCGGCAGAAGTGCACGCAGACGGTCTTCTGGTTGGAAAATTTGAACCCATTGCTGTTGGACCACTTTACAATTCTGTTAACAGCAATTTGGAGTTGTCTCTCAATGTATCTCATATCTTGACCGTGACAGTAGATCATCAGGTCATCAACATATAGGGAACCACGCACTGTGGGAGGAAGTTCTTTTAAAATGGAATTAATTTTTAGGCTGAAAAGAGTAACACTAAGCACTGAACCTTGGGGTACACCTTCTTGTTGTATAAAGGTTTGAGAAAGCACCGGGCCAATCTTGACCTGGAAAGAGCGGTGTTTCAGAAAGTTTTGAATAAAGATAGGTAAGTTACCTCTCAACCCTGTGCTGTGGAGGTCATGAAGAATTCCATGCCGCCAAGTTCTGTCATATGCCTTCTCCATGTCGAAAAAGATTGAAACCAGATGGTTTCTTTTTACAAATGCATTGCGTATTGCAGTTTCTAAAAACAGGACATTGTCCAGTGGAGATCTTCCCTTACGGAAACCACTTTGGTGGGGCGATAGGCAGTGGTTAGTCTCCAAATAGTAGGTGAGACGGTGATTTACCATTTTTTCCATGATTTTACAAAGGCAGCTAGTGAGGGCAATGGGGCGGTAATTTAAAGGATTTTTCGGATCTTTGCCGGGTTTTGCTATAGGGATTACAAAGGCCCTGCACCAGGCGGTAGGATAAAGTTGTTCCTTCCATATCTTATTATACAGAGCGAGAAGGACCAGTAGAGATTCATAGGACAGATGCTTTATCATCAAATAACTTATGCCATCAGGGCCAGGGCAGGTCTTATCAGTGCGAGATATTACACTTCTTAATTCAAACATGGTGAGATCTTTATTATAGGATTGTGCATTAGGATGGGAGAAGTCGATTTGGGTCTTTTCCAAGCGCGTCTTTGTGGGCAGAAATTCTTTTGAGTAATTGTTACTGTCAGATACAGCAGCAAAAGTATCACCTAAAGCATCGGCGATTTCTTCTCTAGTGCTTATCAACTTTCCATCTTTTTCTAGAGCAGAGAGGGGATAATCATTGTAAAGTCCAGAGGCTTTGCGGACTCTTTCCCAAACCTGTTTGCTAGACATTGAGGAGGTAATAGTAGACACGTAGGCTGCCCATGATTTTCTCTGACTTTGCCGTCTCACTTTCCTAGCATTCGCCTTAGCTTTTTTAAAGGCCAGAAGGTTTGCCAGTGTTGGGTATCGGCGAAAGATACGCCAGGCTTTCTTTTGCTCTCTCATAGTTTTATGGCAATCACTGTTCCACCAGGGTTTAGGGAACTTTGGGAACTTTGTCGAGGACTTTGGAATACAAAGTTCAGCTGCTTGTACAATAGTATGGGAGATCATTTTTACTGCTGTATTAATGTCCACATCATTGACCATTTCTTCTGTCAGCACAGCGCAAGAGACAAAAAGATCCCAATCAGCTTTATCATAAAGTAAGCGGGGTTGTCTTGAGATCACAGACTTTCCTGCGATATTTACAATCACTGGGAAATGGTCACTATCGTAAAGATTCTCCCCTACACTGAAGGAGCAAAGGGGGAGTAGAGATGGAGAACAGAACACCAGATCAATTGCATGAAATGTTCCAGTCGGCTGATGAAAGTAGGTGTTTTCTCCGTTATTAAGCAGACAGATAGAATGATCCTCCATTAGCTGTTCGATCTGCCGGCCCCTTGAATTAGTGTCTCTGCTTCCCCATAAGGTACTATGTGCATTGAAGTCACCTAAAAGCAGAAAAGGTTCTGGGAGCTGCTCTGTTATATTGTCTAGATCTCGCTGATCTACATGCTCATGTGGGGGTAAATAGATAGTGCATACTGAGATTGAAGAACGTAAATTAATCTGAATCCCCACAGCTTGAAGGGAGGTCGTCAAAGGAAGAACAGTGTACGGGTGATTGTGGGAGATGGTAAGGCCCACACCACCACAGGCACGATCCCCAGATGGGTTGTCCCTTCTTACTGTGGTGTATCTCCGTATCTTAGCATGGCTGCTTGGTTTTAACAAGGTCTCTTGAAGTGCAAAGCAGGCAGGTTGGTAGATGTTGATTATATCCTTGATATTATCCAGGTTTTGACGGAAACCCCGGCAATTCCACGAAATAAATGTACCCATTATGGATGCCTGTTTTGGCGGTGTTGTTTTTTTGATTTTCGAGGCAGAAGGTGTTTCGGGAGGGATAACCCTTCTTCAACATCCATTTCATCTGAGTCATCTAGGCGTCCTGAACTCATGCTTGCGATAGAACTTTGACTGGGGGTCCTGGGTTTTTGCTTATTTTTCTCCTTGATATCATCTCTTTGTTTGTTCTGTTGGACATCCTGTTTTCCCTTGGATGTAGTCACCGGTGCACTAGTTTCAGCATCAGGTTTTTTCCCTGATTTTTGGTTTCTAGGATCTACTGTCACTGCTAGTTCTTTTTTCTGTGCGGTAACTGTAGTTTGCGTTGATATTGATCTGAATGATTTAGTTGCAGATGCGTAAGATTTATTAAGTTTTGGCTGGTTAGAGAGAACAAGTCTTCTAGCTTCTGCAAATGATATCTTTTGTGTAACTTTAATGTTTTGAATTTGTTTTTCTGTCTGCCATTTCGGACATGATCTTGAAAAGGCTGGGTGTTCGCCTTTACAATTTATACATAAGAGGGCAGCAGAGCAGCCTTCACTGGCATGTCCTACGATGGAACATCGAGCACACGTGAGGCTGCCGCGACAAGAGGTCTTTCCATGTCCAAAGCGCTGACATTGGAAGCAACGCATTGGATTCGGTATATACGGCCTGACTGAACAGTTTAGGTATCCAGCTTTGATGTTTTTCGGCAAGTTAGGAGACTTGAAAGTAAGTATGACATGTTTAGTGGGAATGAGTTGACCGTCTTTCCGTATTTTGATCCTACGAGCACCGCACACGTTTTGATCTGCCAACTCTTTAACGAATTCCTCTTCAGTTACTGATAGTAAGTCTATTTCAGAGATTACTCCTCGGGACGAGTTCAGAGTATTATGTGGTTTAACTTCAATGTTTGCTTGTCCTAATTTGGTTAGTTTCAAAAGATTTTCAGATTGTTTTCCGGACGCAGTTTCAATCAAAAGGTCTCCAGATCGAAGTCTCTTAATATTTTTCAGTTCTCCTACAGAAGACAAAAGATGTTTGTTTATTACAAAGGGTGACATTTTTTTCAATTCTTCGGAGCTGGTAATAATTAAGAAACGTGGACAAGATAGATCTGATACAGTGCTTTCTATGTCACTTCTTAGTCTTTTGGTCACAGTCGGAGTATCGGATACATTGTTGGAGCAAGAAGGTATCATAGCATTCATATTGAAATGGAAAAAGATTCGGGTCCGACCGCCCCACCCACCATGGAGCCCAACAAGGGGACGCAGATTTCTACGCCAGGGCTAGCCGGACCTATACGCAGACTGAAGTCCCACAGTCGGCTTTCCCGAAAGCGGGTACTCCCGAGAGCTTGTCCCCAAGCCACTGACACTAAGGACTAGTGACCAGCCGATTGACACCTGTGAGGACGACAAAGTGCCTCCCGTTTAACTGAAGCGGAGGCCAAAGCAGTGTGTTGGGGACAGTACCTCGCCCCTCAACTACCAGGACCCTCTTTTCCAGTGACACGGGTCTCCACGCACGGCAAACACGTGGGCAGTTTTCTCGTCACTCAAGAACCGGAGACAAGGGCTGTTCCAGTCTCTCATAACGAGCCCCAACCTCCAAAGAGGAGAACCACAAGGGAGAAAGAAAGGAAGAAAGCTTCAGCTCAGAGCAGAGGAGACGGGAAAGAGGATAGATCACTGGGGCTCCAGGATTGTGACACCCGTCTCACCAAGAAGATGATCCCCTGAAGGGCTAGGGCACCTCGGGATTGCCACACCCGTACTCACAAAAGTGAGCCCCTGAGGGGATTCATCCACAGGAGAATGATTTCTTTCCACTTTAAAGTGGGAGTTCTTGGGAATTTTGGACATTGCAAAATTTCAGGTGTTAATGGGTGTTCAACAAAACTAATTGACTGAATGGCTGCATCAGAAACGTAAAAAATGACTGCCTTTGCAAGCTTGTAATGAATAGCTAATAATTGCTTTAGTGTTATACAGATGGCTACTTCTTCAATTAGAAATAAATAACTTTATATGAACTAAATGGATGGCTACTGCTTCAATATGAATACATTTATATGAATTAAAATGTACAATGAAATGTAGAAGAATATGAAATCTTCACTTGTAACAGGCAATAAACAAGTCTTAAAAATTGAAACTGGTCCATTTTGTTAGTAAAAGAAAAAATGTCAGAAGAACCAAGTGTTTTATATCATATGCAATAATTACGGTAATAATTACAAAATTTACAAATCTTTAAACTGATAGTCACCTAACAGAATCTGCCCTTTGAAGGTTTAGGAATATATTATATAATTCTACCAGTAAAATGATTTAGATTGAGTATTTAATGCCTGATTTTTTAAGACACAAATTAATAAAATTATTTGGTACTAGATTATTTTTGAGAATTTTAGTAAGTACTAAAATTTCACTGTGAATATCTAGTGTATCTGTACAAAGAGTTTTAAGAATTTTAATAAGAAGGGAAATTTCATTTTCAATAGCTAGTGCATCTGTAAAAAGATTTTTAATGCATTGGATCTGATTAATTATTGCATTACTAATTACTTTCTTTGAAATGTTGGAAGTCCAATTAATTAATTTATTAGCAGTAAAATTAAAACTATATAGTCGAAAACTTTTTGTGATGAACTACTTTTATTAACATGTTGACTGGCAATTTTCAGAAATCTGGCCTAAAATGACAATTTGATTTAATCACATTATAATATTAAAAACTAATTCTAGTGCATAGTTATTATCAAAAAGCATATTTTTTTTTTTTAAGTGTTGCAAATGATCTCGTAGTTGGCTTCTGTAATAGAAATCTCTTCGCAGAAGCCAACTACGAGTTAGTTCGCGCGCAGATCATCTGTCGCAATGGAAAAATTTCTATGAAATCGAATATAATTCGAGATTACAAAAATGGAATGTCTGGCATTGACCGATCAGATCAAATGCTTTTGTACTACTCATCTCTAAGAAAGACCATTAGATGGCCAAAAAAGGTTTCACAACATATTATAGAGATATATATACACAATGTTCACAAATTTTTCAAGTAACTCCTTCTACAATAAAACTGTTAAAGTTCAGAGAAGAATTCACCGTCACATTGATTGGAGAAGAGATTCAACCAGTTTTTTAAAAAAAAATTAGATTGCAAGAGCTTCATTATTTAGAGAGTCTACCACCTACCGGAAAAAAAAAAAAAAAAAGCATCCGACAAAGCCATGTCGTATATGTACCCATACAAAAAAACGCAGAGAAACGCGTTATTTCTGTCCAGCCTGTAAAGAGAAGTCACCCCTTTGTGTGGAAGATTGTTTTAAGAAGTTTCACAAACAATAAAATAGTATTTTATTTCTTGAATTTGAATTAATTTTTATAATTATATTTTTTGTTCATTTTTTAATAAATTTTCTGTTCATGCAAGCCAGCATTGATTTTTTGTTCTTTTCACAGAAGTCATCTATTGATATTAGCACTAATATATTCTGAGTTCAATCATAGCTGCACAAAAATGGAAAGTAAACACAGTATGAGATAACACGCAGTTGGCGTCCTAGAAAAGAACGCAATCTACAAGTTATTTCGTAGTTGGCACTCAACGTGTTAAGCATTAGGCTGTCTGGATATAAACCCACTTTCAAAAGTTAAGCATGGAGAGGAAAATGCTATTTCCGGAAGCCAATCAGAATTGAAGCGGATGCAATTTGCTGCGGAGGTAGACGGAAGTATGCAAATATGTTAGGTAACAGCCAATCGTGCTTTCATGTCAAGAAATATGCAAAAAAGGCAGTCTTATAAGAAGCCAGCTTTATGAAGGGTTCCAGAAGTTGATTGTAGGTTCTGATAGAAGGTGTTTAAAACTTTCGTACAATTTGTTTTTAAGACATGTGTTTCTATGACTTCCAGAAGACGAATGGAAGATTCTGTGAGCGCTGGCGTGCTGTGCGGCGTATTGAAGCAGGACAGTCGATCACACATGTTGCTCTTTTCTTCAGTGCTCATCATTCTGTAATTTTATGTTTATGGAAACAATTCCAAACCACACAGACAGTTGTTCGAAGGCCTGCAGCCGGTTGCCCAAGGGTTCTAACCCCCGCGGAAGACCGATATATTGCTATTGTAGCCAAATGGAAATGCTATTGTAGCTATTGTAGCCAAATGGAATCGCAGAGTGACCTCCGCACGTGTGACGTCTACGGTTACAGCGTCCATTGGTAAGGCGATATCTGCAAGCTACTGTACGCCGAAGATTACATATGAGTGGACTGTATACCCGGGTACCTCGAGTTTATGTTCCTCTATCCGTCCAATCAAGAGGGGCACGATTACAGTGGTGCTGGGAATATGTCATTTAAAATGTGTCTGACTGGGGCAATGCCACGTTTACTGATGAGTCAAGATTTGCTCTGGTGCCAGATGACAAGTGTATAAGGATATGGCCTGAACAACGAACATGCAATCAGTCCCAAAACATCACCGAACATCGCGCATTCCGAGGCGGAAGCATTATGGTATGGGCAGGGATTTCATTAGGATACCGCACCGACCTACACATCTTTAAACGGGGTTCTTTGACGGCTGTCCGGTATCGAGATGAAGTCCTAGAACCCATTGTGAGATTGTACGCTGCAGCAGTTGGCCCTACTTTTGTTGTAATGGATGATAACACACGTCCTCATACAACTGACATCGTCGACGACTACCTGGAGAGTGAAGGGATTGGGCGTATGGCGTGGCCAACATATTCGCCCGATCTTAATCCAATGGAAAGTTTTTGGGATGCTCTCACCCGTGCTGTATCTTCATATTTCCCACCTCCAGCCACTCTTATTGAGCTGGAAACTGCTCGACAAGAAGAATGGCGATTGCTTAATTCTGTGCTGGTTGACAACCTAACTGAAATCATGGTCACAAGGTGTAAACTTTGTATACAGATGATGGGGGATCACATACTCTATTAATGTCCTTTTTTTTCCTTTTATGCTGTTTATTTTCACTTTATACATAATTGTGTTTAAGTCTCCAGTATTTCATTATCTGATAACTTACAAAAATTTAATATTGTTTTCATTTCTGTATATAATTATTGATTTTGTTTTATGCATAAATATATATGCTACTTTTCTGCCAAATTTTGTGTCAATCAAAGCAATATTTGTTGATTTTTTTTGCATTTTACATCTTCGTGCTTAACTTTTGGAAGTGAGTGTATATTTATCATAGCTGCCAACCTTTAAATCTTAAAAATCAGGAGATTTCTGCAAGAAATCTGAAAGAAGCTGAGGTGGGTTCAAGCTGCACAGCATTCAATTATTTGCAATATAATTCTAACATAAATTATAGAAGTATTTAATTTGATATTCTAAATTTTATGTTTTTTGGCTAATTTCATTTAAAAACTTTCTTACAGTTTTATATTGTGAAAAATCCCAAATAATGAAGAAAAAGCTTTTATTTATCAAAATACTTTTAAAAGATGAAAGTAAAATTAATAATTAATATATACTACACACACACACACACACACACAAAAAAAAAGGGGGGGCGGGACAGTTCTATATCTCCAGTTCTAGGGGGCTGATTAACAAAATTGAACTTGCGTTTTTCAAGTCTCAAAAGCGCGACTTAGGATATATATTAGATTTATATATAGCATTGTTCTAATACAGGTATCTGACACAAAAACAAGACTTTGTCTGAAATGACATGACATTTTTCTATATTTCGATTCTATGACTCAAATTATGCCAAACTGCCAAGTTTTGTAAAAATTGCACGAGTAGTTTTTAAAAAATTAGCTCTCAAAATTTTAGCTTCTCAGTGTTAGTTGAGTTTGGTATATATTTATTAATATCTCTTTTTTTTTATTAAAATTATTTGATTCTTCCTTCCAAATTTCAAAATTACGGTTCATTCTAAATAACATTCGTCCATTTTTTATGATTTACTTTTAAAATTTTATTTTTAAATAAATTTTTTGAAAAAAATTTTGAATTATTATCTATAAAATTTTTACCATCATCTTAAAAGTAGATGCATTTCTAAGCATACCTGCAAAAAATTAGTTTTTTATTCAAATTTCTGAAGATATATGTAAATTTATATATTGGAGCATTTTGATATTTGGCATATTTGTTGAAAGTGATAATAACATCAAATGTGGTGGGACTTTGTTAAAATCATTTGAAAGTAGAATGATGTGACTTTTTTTCCGCTCATGCTCAATGTAAAAAGGTAGGAATGAGGTTATTCTTTTTCTGCTCCTGCACAATGGAAAGGAAAGGAAAATAGGTTGCCATATATTAAGAGGTTCACCAAGTGAATTATTCTTGGCGCAAACTGAGAAAATCGTGCCAAGATAAATGTTTGAATTTCTCCATAAATTTCGTACCAAATTTTACAAAATTTTATTTAGGCATAATTTGAGTCGTAGAATTGAGATATGGAAACAAACTGTTTATTATTTCATAAAAAGTCCCATTTTGTGTCAAAATACCTATGTTAGAACAATGCTATATATAAATCTAATATATATCCTAAGTCCCGCTTTCGAGACATGAAAAACGCAATATGAATTTTGTCAATCGGCCCAGTAGAATGGGAGATATAGAACTGTCCCCTTTCTTTTTTTTGCACAGTGCACATGCATTCAATCATAGATATGATGCAAATGAAACACTCACTTTGCAGTGCTCTCTAAGTTTCCGAGGTACTCTCTTAGGGTTATGAGAAGCAGCTCTTCGACGCATATAATACGGCAATCTTTGCACAGTTAATTTAGAAGCTTTACATGCTATTTCCTCTGCTAAAGATGAGATTTCTCTGGCACGGCATTCCGCAAATTTTAACACACTAACAGCTTTAAGGGAGAAATAAAACTATTTATAGAAACAAGCAAATATATTTATAACTATACTTCCTTGCATACATATATTAAGAATAAAAAAATAAAAATTTTACATATTTCATGATTAAAAGGTATGTAAACTTTTTTTTAACATTACATTTAGATTATTAACCCTCTGGGCACCATGACCGGCTTTATCCAGTCATGAGACTTTTTGGTCATTTGCTATATATTAGCTTGTAATTTACAATATTTTGCTTTCTTACTTTCATTAATAATATAAATGCCACCTTGATGAATGTAAATTAATGAAAATAGAGACTAAAATAGGTCAATATATACATATTTAGCTAATAAAGGCTTTTTAAATACAGGTCTTCAAGACAGATCCAAAAACCTGGGCTGCTCAGACGGTTAATTTTCCTAATTTTTTAACTCCTCATTAAAAAAATCTAATTTTTTTAATTTTATGTATAAATGAAGATGCTATAGAATTAATAATTATAATTTGTTCACAAATATCTGGTAATTAGAATTATTGTAGATATTCACAAATATCTACAACAATTCTAAATTCTTTACTTATTTGTACTTCAGGATTATACAAATTAGTCATCAGGAAGCACCATGATAAGATTTCTCTTTAAGAGACAAAAATATATTACTTAGTTTCTTTGTGTTACCAGCTGCACTTATTAAAGAGTGGGAATGTAAGTATGACCTCCTTAAATTATTTAAATCTTATTAAATTTTGAAATGATGTATTAAATTTTCCATATCTAATTAAAAAGATGTAAATGGAAATAGATTATTTTTCTCAGTTCTTTCAATAACATGCATAATTCATAATCATTAATAAAAACGGCATATACTAAAACCACAGAAACACTGTTGCCCAATTCAGTATGTGGAAAGCAGGATGGCTACCATATTTTTGGCCCCCGATTTGAGATCTGGAAAAGGAATGGATATTTATTATAGCTGTCTATGCTTTTTGTGAGTGTAATATTGGAAGCCCATTGTGCATCCTGAGTATGGTTCTTAATAATGAGACACTTTAGTGATCAGTGGATTCAACCATTACTGATGAAATTCAACTAGCAACCATCCAGTCATTACATTCAAAAATATATAAAAAATAAAGAAATAACATCTATAATTCATTATTCCACAAGTACCTTTTTAGATATGATCATATGTGCTTATATCTAGAACTGAACTCTTCTGGAATTGGGTTAACTTTTATGACATTCAGAAGACTGAATGTAAAATTTGTTTATGACAATACACTTAAATCAAAATTACTATCATAAAGGCTTTTAAAGATAGTTAACACAATGTTGCATGAGTACTGTTGCATAGATTGAATGCACAAGTCCTATAATAATTTAATAAAATTTATTATCAACAGAAATATATCAGAACTCTAGAATTTTTTCCTGACACATATTCGTACAAGTGTTCACAATATCATGCAATATATCAGTTATAATTCAACTACTAAAAACAGTAAATACAATGTGTACATCTAAAGAGAAAGCTAACTCAGATTTCTCAATTCACATGGAAATAACAACTTGCAACAACAGTAACTAAGCAACTGAGCTGAGATGCTCTCTGGCTTTTTATAGTTTCCAACCAGTCATGAGATATTTCTATTCTTGAAATTACTGGAAAGCAATAAGAAGATGGAGTTACAGTTAGAGCTAACATAGCGGTCAATTACATTTATTCAGTTTCAATACAAATTAACAAGATATCCATTTGCTCACTGCTAAAATGCACGTGGCCCTGTATTCTTACTCTTCCTGCATCCCTTTTTCTTAAAATTTATCTCGTGCTACATTGCATGGGGAAATACAAGAGTTTTAATTAAAATTCTGCTAAAATTAGCTACATAAATACAAAATTCGTAATAATATTACGAATATCTTCTGGGCTAATTTTCTTTTCCTTGAGTATTATAATAACTAATTTAAATACTTAATATTTCCAAACAGGATACAATCACATTCAAATGTTGGCAAATAAAGGCTTCAGCAAACATTATTTTGTTACCCATAATATATAATACAAAAAACCTCACACTATAATTTAATGCAAGAAATACAAGTTCCAAAAATTTAGGAATCAATCTTTTGTATTCCGTTGAAATTTTCAAATAAATATTATTTTTATGGAATGCTTTCTATTTCATTTATATGGAACTGTCATAAAAGAACAGCAGTAAATATGTAATGTATGATTGGATTCAACTGTGAATCTAGATGCAATCAGTACTGAGAAGGACAGCCAAGCACATCAGCAGCTGACAGTTTAATTCAGAACATTTTAATGCCAGAAACACAACGTTTTATCCAGCTGTAAATTATGAAACATATCATCTCCATCAGCACCAAAAATATTACAGGAAGAATAATTTTCAAGAAGTTGTAAATTTTCAGCTTTCTTCTCACCATATACAACTTCTTGCATGGTCCCCTTTTTCAAGAAAGCAATATAGCTAGATGAACAAAAAAACTGCAAAACCAAATTCTCAAGCTGTTACTTGAACCTTCTAGTTTAAAATAAGTCCATTCATTACATGTCAGATCCAAAAAACATCAAAAATTTGTTTTCTTTAATATTAAAACAAATTGTTTATTGCTTTTCTCATCTACAATGAATTCTTGTTGTAATATAACACATCGTTCAATAAGTCCCGGGACTAGCCCACAGATGGCGTTTGTAATATCAAATCGACTTCTTTGTACAAAAGAACTGACCTTCAAATGACATATCTGAGTTTCATGGCAATCGGACCAGCAACAATGAAGCTACTGTGGTGAACGTGAAGCTACTTGGGCATTTGTAGACAAAATGGACAAAAACGAATTTCGAGTGTTGATCAAACATTGCTATTTAATGGGAAAAAATTGCAAGCTTAGCAATGGCTTGAAAAATATTATGCAGACTCTGTTCCATCGAAAACAACCATTTGCCAGTGGTATGCTGATTTCAAACGCGGTCGCATGGATATAAATGATGCGGCACGATCTGGTAGGCCAAATGAAGCAGTCACTCTGGGAAATAGGAAACAAGTGTTGAAAATCGTTATGAATGACCGCAAAGTAAAAGTTCGTGAGATTGCTGAGATGATAAACATATCAATTGGAAGTGCGTATACGATTTTACATGAAAAGTGTTTTTCAAATGGGTGTCGCATGTGCTGACAATGGAACAAAAGCAATGATGAGTCGACGATTCACAGAGCTGTTTGTCCCTGTTTACGCGCAATACACAGGACTTTTTGTATCAGTATGTAACAATCGACGAAACATGGATTCACCATTTCACTCTGGAGTCGGAGCGGCAGTTAGCTGAGTGACGTGCAGCTGGTGAAAGCCGTCCGAAGAGTCCAAAAACACAACAGTCAGCTGGCAAAGGCATGGCATCAGTGCTTTGGAATGCACAATGTATAATTTATATTGACTACCTCAAAAAGAGAAAATCTATCAATAGCGTCTATTACAGTAAATTATTGGTGTGCTTGAAGGACGAAATCGAAAAAAAAAAAAAAAAAAAAA
>KK112762.1:290403-346738 GCA_000611955.2 Stegodyphus mimosarum
CAATAACAACAGAAACCGATTCCTGCTCATATTTTCTGCAAATGCACGTAAACCAAACAGTGAATCTGTTTTCCAATAATCTTGTATACGGTTCATTCGTATAGTTCCCATATGTAAAATTAATCCCACAAATATCAAGAGTTCCTCTTTTGTGGTGTCCTTCCAGTCATTGATGCGAGAACATTTCTTTTTTTCACAGTGCAAAAGTACTTTCTGAGCATAATCATTCGTTTCAGCAACAATTTGCTCCAAGATATCGTCAGTGAGAAAATGGCGAAAGAAATCTATAGGATTGTTACCTGAAACAGGTTGGAGCAAACACTCAGATTTCATGAAAGGGAATTGTTTCATAGATGTAGAATCATTTTCCCAAACTATGTTTTCCACCATAGTAGAATCATCTTGCTGACATGCAGCCTCTTGCGCGACTCCTTCATCATCATCATCATCATCATCATCATCGTCGTCGTCTGAATCCGAAATATCATGGCCATGAGTGGGAGGAAAGAATTCCTTGTCACTGTCACTATTATAACTAAAATCACTCGGGTACTCGTCTGATAATTCAGCCAACAAATTTACTATTTCTTCATTTGTTAGAACCTTATTATTTTGAATTTTTCTTCTTTTGGGACGCGAAGGCCCTGCACCATCATCCGAACAACTCATATCACAATATTTTTTTAATAAAAAAATAAAATATGAATTTCGAAACCACAATTATTTATACGCACTTTCTAATCATTACTCCATGCCAATTCCATCAGAAAAACCCTGCATGCTATGCCAACTGAACTGGAGAATGAATAATCAGTGAAGGATTTTCCCGCGCCAGCGCGTGACTGGCTACTGAGACATCACCCCACATCCCGCGCCAGCGCGTGACTGGCTACTGAGACATCACCCTACATCACGCGCTGGCGCGTGATTGGCAGTCAAAGTGTTAATACATGCATGTGCATGTAATTTATGTTTCATTATCTGGTAAAAAAAACTTTGTTTTTCATTGTTAAATATATTTATTATTCTGAATCTTCTATTTTAAGCAGATCAACAACATCATGGAACAAAAATGAAGGGATATGGCTCAGCATCACATGAAGTGTTAACCAGCAGAGTTTATGTTCAGCATCACATCGGCCAAGAGAATGTATTTGATACATTATTACGAATAATTGCTGAACTGTGGCCACAAGAAAGTTAATTTAAAATTAATTTTGGGTATGGTTCTATATTATTTATTTAAAATAAAATAATAAATACAAATTTATACAAAACTATCTTTGAATATATATAGTCAATACCAGTATTTAGTAATCCATTGAATTACATTATGCATTCCCTAAACCTTAATGCAAGCAGAACTTGTAAATAGTTTAGGTATAATTTTGTAAAAAATTGAAATATTTATTATAATATATCTATAAATATGGATATATATTATTTATAAAGTATTATTTTATAAAAAATATATTTTGTGATAGCTAAATTAACTTACAAGACTCCAGTGTAACACTCTAACCTAAGTTAACTCCAGCAGAAGTGCTACACCAGAGGCGGACAACTGTAAGGAGAAATTTTGTTGTTCTGTAATATCTACCTCTCTCAGTGTTCAAGGATGAGAACAGCCATGGTCATCTAAGTTGTCATCTTGGCAATACTGTGATCAGCATCTCACAAACACAGAAGATTTTTAGTACACTTATTTAACTGTGAATTTATGAAGTTAGAGGATTATTGTACATTAAATAAACTATATATTAGAGAGACTGAATGAATTGCATATGTGCATCAACAATCCTCCATTTCTTCCCAAAGCTGAAATGCGCCAAGTGTTTTTTGCCAATGCTGATCAACGTAATGCACACTTTATTGCATATTAACAATGAAGAATAATAGTGCTGAATAAATATCAGAATGTTATTTAAATGCAAGAAATGTGGGTTGTAGGAACAAAAACAAAAAAACTTTACCTTATTTTATTAGTCCTTATTTCTAATTGTTTCCATTTTGAATGTCTAAACATTAGTATGCTTATTTAACAGTGAATTTACAGAAGTTAAAAGATTATTGTACATTAAATTAACTGTATATTACAGAGACTGAATGAATTACACATGTGCATTAACAGCCATCCATTTCTTCCCAAAGCTGAAATGCACCAACAGTTTTTTTTTATCAAGACTGCTCTAAGTAATGCACACTTTCATGCTTAATACATACGATTTGCAGCAACAAAATTTTAGTTTCCTTTCCAATATTTCCTAGACTTATTGTTTATATTTATTACTTTTTTGGAAGGGGGGATAACTTAAATCTGGAATTTAGATCACACAAAGAGAAAGTAGTGTGTTATATGCAATTGCATGAAAAAATATACTTGAAAAATATTATGATAATGGTCATAATATAGCACTGTAACTGGAATTAGATGAGCAATAGCTACTTAATAGTTTTAACTACAAAAAAAGACTTGTGGATCTTTGGAACAACCATTTTAATCACTTACAATGGTGACCTTAATGGCCTCTAATATGGCAATTCTCCTTTTTTTTTCACCTCTGCCTCTTATATTTTATGTGTTAGCCTTGTGCTCAATTCTGTTATATAGTGATATTCTGTATGGCCTTTTTAATTTATTTCATCCATAAAAATTATGGCTTCTGACTTGGCAACTTCATTTTTTCCATGTTTTCTTTATATAAAAAATGCTGTTCTTTTTGTTTCTTTTTCAAAAGAGAGGGAACTGTCTCACATAGAAGGCTTTAGAAGAACAATTATGAAATGAAACTTTGCAAAAGACTTACATGCCATTGTACAGGTAAGAAATGTTAGAAAACAAGAGGTGAAAAAGAAGTGCATTCCTGATGGAAACTAATATTTCATGGATCAATTACCTTTTAAAAATTCCTTTACATTTTACTTACTGTTAGTCTGAAGAAATGACGCTAATCAAGAAGTGTGAGAAATAATTCAGTATTTGTAATAATACAACCGCTGATTAGAATTATTTTGGGAGGAGGTTTGTTTGAAATAACCTAGTCAAACATACTAAAGACCAAACAAACTGTGTAAATCAATCAACATATTTTAGAAAGAATTTAACTAAACAGTTAATATTTGAAAACATATGCCACAAAGCAAAACAGCCTTTTCTGGTTAATTCTTATAAGAAAAAGGCTTTTGTACAAGATATCATTTACAGTCCTATCTCACTGGCTTTATGTGGCTGAAGCATACGGTTCAAGAAAATTATTTTGAAACTACTTGTACTCTTGCTGCAACTGTGTAATTATGGCTGCCAAAAACTTCTTGTATTCAGAACGCCATTCTTTTTGGCTTGAAAGCTACTCCAAAAATCCACAAGTATCCAAGAAAGAGTATCTACACAAAAAGATGCATGTTTGGGAAGTTTCCTTCATTATATTAAAAATTAACTATAATTGCTATCTCATAGATAAAAATTTACTGCTAGAACCAAAATCTGATCTGTAGTCAACAGCAGCAAAGCTGTAAAGTACTGATGAACTATCGTATCAACTATTTGTTTAAATTGACACAAAAATGGATGCTATGAAACTTTAATAATGTCCTTTGATGCAGTCAAGAGTTTTATGTACAACCCTCACCTGAAATGTGAAAGTCATAGAATATTTGTAGTAATGGCTAGTCTGCTGATGGTTCAAAACTAGTGATTTATTATCTGAAGAATCCTGAGCCACTTTGGAAACATGAAGTGCTTGCTTCCTTAGATCTTAGAAATCAAATCACAGTTGCAGGGGGTTATGTTCTGGAACATGATAGCAGAAGAGCAGCTCTCAGCTTTATAGAGCGAACAAATCAGTCACAAGCTGCATTATATTGTAAGGTTATTATTACTTCAAATAACCAATTATTTTATGATTTAGATCTCTCCATTTCCCTACCAGAATACAAATTAGATTGTTTTCTGTAGCATTTAAAGTGACATTTTCGGATTATAAGATAGAAATTGTCGTTTTTGCTTCTCAAGATCACATTACTAGGTTTCTGCTAGCTCAGACAGACTAGTTTTCGGCTTTGCATTAATTTTACCAACATTTAAAATGTTACACCACTAAGAAGTTTCAGCCAACTTTGTGTTAAATCTTAAATACTAGACCTAGTTCTAAATTTGATCTTACTGTTACTTTAAGTTACATCACCACAAATAGTTGGCTAATTTGTAAGCACTAATCATGTGTGTATGTAAAAATTCTGATTTAATAAAAAGGTTATTTTGTAACTTTCTCAAATCTTTGTCATTACCTTCAGTTGCAGCAATAATTCGCTCCAAGGTTATTAGGAGTTCGAAGTTAAATTATGTTACCAAAGAAATTCTGTAACATGTTCTAAAACACTGTTCTCAAAATGATGCAAGGATTCTACAAAAAGCATCTCTATTCATTTAGCAGTGATCATAGCATGTTAAATTTTAAAATCAACAGTAATACTAAACATTGACAGTCCCCATAATTTAAGAATGGACTAACACCATCACAGCAGCACAGTACACAGCCTGAAATCTGGAGGTTCAATAGTCAGAATGATCTGTAATCTGGAACACCCCAACGCCCCTTTTTTAATTTTCTTTTTCTCAAAATGTATATCAACAGACAGTACGATACTCATGAAAGAGCAAGTGCATAGTAAATCAATTTTTCTCCCGATTAGCTAAGATTTCTTTTGTCAAGAAACATTATCTACAATAGCATTAAAACATTCTGCATAGCATTTCACTTTTAAACAATAGCCAAGAATCCACAGCAAAAGGAAAGACTTTGTTCTATGCGAGTGAACATTATTTTAATTTTCGGCCCTCGAGTAGTAATATGGAGGTGCAACATCTTTCTGTCTTATCTAACTTGCACATAACTAAAGCCTGATAATCAACATTTGTTTGGAGTGGAATGTCGAACATGTTTTTTTTCTTTTGCTGGCATAGCAGGAAAGAAGAATGAAAGCATTAAATTCCAATGAACATAGCTAGCATGTCATAATGCATTCTTTAACTTTAACTTGATTCAACTTTATCATTTTGTTTAGTCTAATAATTATTACCATTATCACATCAAAATTAAAGTCTCAGTAAAAAATAACTTCAGCCTTGTTTCTTCCAAATTTCACATCCATCAGTCAGCCAACAGATACTGGAAATTCTGACGCTCAAACAAAGATATGAACACAGCTTTTTAAAATGAGTGGAGCAGTAATACTATCTAAGAAGCCATCAACCTGAAGGTTTTTTGATAGCAAAGCTAATTTTTTTATATGAGGTGTGGGAATTAATTTCCAGGATCCATATATATCCATAATATATCCATTTAATATGTTTCAAAGTAACTCCCACCTGACATAATGCACTTTGATACTCAGCTGTATAAACTTCAGAAAGAACTTTTAAAGTCCTCTTTTAGAATGCCCTTTAATGTGGATGTCATCCTTTTATTTATTTATTTATTTTTATGGCTTTGACATCCTCATATCTAGCTTCCTTCAGCAAAGTTTTCAGTTTTAGAATCAAGAAAAAGTCTGCTGTGTAAAGTCCAGACAGTATGGAAGATGCTGCATCTCCATGCCCTTATGCTGGATCATAAACTGCTTCACAATGCAAGGCCAGGCATGATTATGCAAAAGCAGCCAACTCCCTTTCTTTTAAAACAAGGCCCAATCTGTGAATTCTTTGTTGAAGTCTGACAAGAACTTCTGCATAAAACTGTCCAGTGAGTCTTGTCAGGAGAAAGAAATTCATGATGAATTTGTCCTTTACTATCAAAGAAAGCCATTACCTTGATTTTGAACTTTTGGAATCAAAATTTTTTTCGGTCTTGGTGAGCTTAGAGATTGTTACTCAAAGCTTTGTCATTTACTATCAGGGTCATATTGATAACACTAAGATTCGTCTCCTGTTACTATCGAATCAAGAAACACAGAGCCAAAACAGCATTGTCAACGATTTCACCGCACAAGTCCATTCTGAACTGCTTTTGTTCCTCCAATAAACAGTGAGGAGTGAACTAGAATAAACTTTGCATCTTGTGTCAAAATTTGCTGAACCACCTCTTTGGAAATGTCCAGTTCACTGGCGAGTGAGTACTCAAGCATTTAATCTGCAATCTGAAGTCACAATCTCACGAACTTTCTTTACTGTTTCTGGTGTATGTACAGAATGCAGCCATTCAGTGTACATGTCATCTTCGACACCTTTGCGGCTGTCCCCAAAATAGCTAAACCATTTAAAAGTGCAAAAATAGGATAATGCTCCCTCTCCACATGCTTGTTTCAACATTTCAATTTTGCCGAATTTGAAGCAAAATGTTAATTCTCTGCTCCCTATAGACTTTTAACAAAATTTAAGAGCTACATTTTAACGCATGCTTCAAGGACAACCACTTGCTTCCTAATGATGTCAACTTCACTGGACATGTGCAGATAAACAACTTTCCAAACACAAGCAATACCATGTTCAGACAACTTACTGTTTTTGTACAGAAGAAATGCTAAATGAAAATGATATAATTGAAATTTTCCATTGTGATTGGAATGCCCATCATTAATCAAATAGTGGACAGTGAAATCTATTGTATAGTTTCAAATGTAAAAATACTACCATTTCGGTTTACTTTCTAATGGTGATATTGGTAATACAATCGTCCCTCATCCATTCGTGCTTCCACTATGGCTTCCCTTTATCACAATTTTGTCAAATATATTCATTAAAAAGTTGATCTAGACAGTGAAAATAAAAAAGCGCATGCTCGCTTATCAGATTTAATAATATAGCTCTGTACTTCAACGAAAATTTAAATTACTGTATGTATGGAATATAGGCTTATATATTCGAGAACCCCCACAAATCCTTCAACGGCAGGTGCAACACCCATTCAATCCTTGTAAACGAGCAAGAACTTTTCAAAAAAAAAAAAAAGGTGTGGAAACCAAGCCAACTTGAGCATGCTGTTCATTGATTGGCTATCCTATCTTTTTTCTATTCTACCTACTGATTGGTTCAGCTTCCACAAATTTCTCTCAATACATGCTTCCACATGGCTACACATCAGAGATGACTAATCTAAGAGTGAGGAGGAGCAGGAAGAGCAGCCAGAGGTTGCTGGAGGTCAGGAGGAGGCCTTACACTTGAGTCATATCATGAGAATTATTAAGGAAGCACAGAACACGACTGGTGGATAGGACCCACAAATGATGCATGCATTGCAATTCCAGATTACACTTCATGTAGCAATGGAATCCAACAGAAGCCTCTTCATGCATACAAAAAGGCAATGGCAGCACTTGCCCAAGATATTTTTCAGCCACACATCCAAACACCCACTGCCCAGTACACCTTTAGTGGAAAAGACAGTGAAACACCTGCCGAAGATATTGCACTGCTCTCCTACTGAGGTTGGGCCTTTGGTAACTTTGCTCTTCTTTGTTGCGATGTACATCTCTTTATGGAACAAGCTGCACTATTTCCATAGATCAGTGGTTGTGTGCAAGAAATGTGTGTGTGTAATTAAATGTATAATAATAATATGATATTTGTAATGTCTAATTTGTTTTATTTTATTTTATTTTGTTTAATATATTGGGTAATACAAGTGTAATGGGTGTTAGTTCATGTCTAAAGGTTCTAATAATATTAAAAAATATATTTAGGTTTGCTTTAAATGTGAAAATATTCGATTTATAAATAAAGAATTTTACTTCACAGAAATTCAGTTATCACAATAGTCGAACTGACTAACTGCAATAAACGAGGGTCAACTGTAGCTCTTTCTTGAAGTAACAGGATAGCCATTTGTTGATTTCTTGGCAAATCCTAAATCATAAAGATACATTTCAATTAAAACAAAATTACATAAAGAATGCAGTTACACCAGGGGAAAAGATAAACCAAGCTGGTGCTGCTTAGCTCCAAGGAAATATGCCAAACAGGAAAAAGTGTCAAGTGGAAAATAACCATATTTTCTGATGGAATCCTTTTTTCTGAAATATACTGGGGAAAAAAAAAAAAGAAAAAGAAAATTTGTTAAATGAAGATAGTATGTCTTCATTGAAATGTCCAACAGCAAAATCTGTAGTAGGGCCTTAAATAAAGAAATTACTGACAAAAATAATAAAGAGATTGCTAAGAATGAAAAAAGATTTCAATTAGTGAGAATTCCTCTTATGGTAATTAAAAGACTTGAACATGAAACTTACCAATTATGTCTCTCTATAAAACTGAAAAGAAAGTATTAACACAAAAAAAAAATTGTTCAACAAAAATAAATAACACAATATAAGTTCGACTAACCAGAAAGCTTGGAAAATACTGAAGAACTGTAGTGCACTGTGAGCACCAAGTGCTAAGTGGAGGAACTGCATTTTCTTTTACAGATTTAATAAATAGCTTGCTATATTACAGTCTGCTGAATCTGCTTCTAAGGACAGAAAGTAAATTAACTTGATTTCTGAAGACTCTGGATTAAAAGAAGAAACAATAGATACAGATTTTGCAATGGTATTATTGCTTCCATCTGTAGACAGGTAGAATGCAGCTGTGTCAACGCAATCAATAACTGAAGATTTATTTTTCATGCAGATTTCTTGAAAAGTTTCTCCAATTTTTGTCCTTTTATTTGAGTATTTCTTAGCAATTCTGCTATTGGGAGCAATTTTTCTAAATAAAGCTGCAGCATGACGTGATGCACTCAGTACAGTACAAAGTCTGTAATCCGGACTTGTCGGGACCTTGACGATTCCGGATTAGGGGTTTTTCTGGATTATAGATCATCAATTTAAATCTGGTAAGATGGCATGCAGAAATTATACAATTAAAAATATGAAACAATAATTTATGAAATAAAGAGCAATTATGATCTAAAGAGTATCAAATTTTACAAAAAAAAAAGCTTAATATTTATTTGTTTACTTTATTAAACATTTCTTTCAAAGAAAGTTGTTTCATTTTTTGTACTAATACTTTCTCTTTAATTCTATAAACAGACATAATTTCTTGTTCAGTTACAAAGTTCCACTGTTCAAGTCCTGTAATTGCTGTGTTGAGAATACCGACTAACTTGTCAACTGAAATTTTTTTCGCTTTCAATAACCTCTCTGTCACTTTCTTCACTATCAGAAGCGGTATTTTCTGAATCTACAACTATACTACAGATTTCGCCGTCCGTTAATTGATTGATGATTGAGGCATTGTCGTTGCAATGAAAAACTTCTGTTATATCATCTTCATTTATTACCGCTTTTCCATATTTCTTTACATAATCCAATAACTGGAAAATTTCACCTTTAGTTTGCGATGTCCCAAAACCTTCAAATTCGCAGCATTCATCTTCATCGTCCTCACCATGAAATAATGCCAAGCATTTTTTAATGTATCTGGAGACACATCCTTCCATGATCTTGTGATGCTCCACATAGCAGATTTTATGCTAAAATATTTTTTAAATTCTTGAATAGCCTTGCCATTGCTCAAGAAATGTAACATACATTTTAAAAATGTACTTTATATTTGCAGTTCAGCACGTGCACTATTCTCATATCCATAGGCTGAATGACATACGTACAGTTTGGAGGGAAGACTAATACGGATACATTATCTTTCACTAAAACTTCTTTAAGTAAAGTATGTCCCGAACAGTTGTCAACAGTCAGGCCTATTTTTGAGTCATCGGGTAAAACAACCGAATTCAAATGTCACTAAGCCTCGGGTATAAAAGGATTTTCAAACCAATCATTCATCAAAGCTTGTGTCATCCATGCTCTTTTATTTGCACGAAATCGTTACGCCTTTAAATGCTCGAGGTCGTGCATGTTTTCCAATTACAAAAAGTTTGCACTTGTGTGTTCCTGCAGCATTTGTGCAAGCTAAAATTGTTAGTTTCACTTTGGAATCTTTGATTGCCAGAAAAGACCACTTTCATCAGCATTGTAAATTTGTTCTGGAGAATTGTTCACTAGTAATGAGTTCAATGAATTCATCTGAAAATTCTTCAGCAGCTTCAGTATCAGCTGAAGCTTTTTCATCTGAAATTTTTAATTGTCTTATACCACGGCGATTTTTAAATTTGGTTAACCAACCTGTCGAATATGTGCACTCACTGTTTAAGTTCATTTCTTCATGAAATATTTTGGCTTGAGCCATTAGCGATGGACCCGTCAATGGCACGCCCTCGCTGCGACGGTGTCTGACCCATTCAATCATCACTTTTCCATGTTCGTCACTTTTAGCATAACAAACCCTTTTTCTGTTATTCATTGCCAGTGGGATCTCGGAATCCACAAAAAGTTCAAAAAGTTCCTTTTTCTTTTTGCTTATGTCATATACAGTTGACTTTGCAATGCCACACTCCTCGCATAATTTTGAGACGGATACGCCGCCTTTATCCGTTTTCTGCAGCATCGAAACATGCTTTCACTTCGTAGATCCTTTGGCACCTCCAGAACTGGTAACTCTTTTTGACATAATCGAAAGTTCAAGCTTAATTTTTATAAAATTGCTCTAACAGTCTGCAAAAAATAATAAGCCGGATCCAATTAGAAGTTTAAGGAACAGCACAATCTGCAACATTAACTTAGAATCAATAAAGATAATTTTAGCCTAGCTTATCTCTTTGAAATCCAGCCCTTCGCTATTCTGTATCATCAAAATACCGAACCACCCGAAATACTTTTCCAGTTTCACAGCAATTTCCTCCCCTCCCTGTCCATTAATGCAGAAAATACGTGTGAAGATTTCGAATGACATCCTTTGTACTTTCTAACCTTTGTACTTGCCTTGATTCCATTAGGCTTTGACCCCGTTCCTTATAAAACTATTCTGAAGGTCAGACCAATAAGCCTTTCTCGCTTTGTTTGATCACGTCTGAGATTTTGTTTACTTCTGTTATTTTTATAGGACCTTTATTGCTACTGAAAGCTTTCCTTCACTTCTATTGCTGTTTAAAGCTTAAAAGCACACTGTACCACAAAAGAATCAACAACGAAATGTCACAAGCAACCAAACGATAAGAAACCCCTTAGGACAAGCTGTCTGCAGTAAACTGATACAATGCATTTGGAGAAACTGCACTTGCTACTGCATACCTTAGGGGAGGGAAGAAAACAAGATTGCAATCTCGGCCGTTTTCGAAAATCTCCACATGTTTTATTATGGAAGGAAAAAAATCAAATGCACATGCGTAAAGCATACAAAAAAAAAAAGTTTGTGGCTTTGATGTCCAGATTATAGATCATTCCGGATTATGGATTTTGTACTGTAGTAGGTTGCGCTCTAGTAAAAAGTCAGAGAACAAGCATTCTGCACTAGTAATATTTTGGTTCTTTGTTTCCATAGAAATATTTTAATTTTTGTTTTTTTTCAATACAACTCAGGCTGCCCTCTTGTTTTTCTGCACATACATGTTAGAGAACATTGACCCTTCCACCATGCAAAATTGAAACAACAAATGGTACACATTACAAATGTTTTACATTTTCTTGACAAAATAATAGGAAAGTCATCTGTGAATGGTTTTTGAAAAGTACATGAGTATTTTACCTTTTTCACAGATAAAAGTAAAACAGAAGATCACAATTTCTTGAACTATATCATGAATGCAGACGAAACTCACAACATTGAATGGCGAAACAAACAACTTTGATTCGCTTTGTGCTCATTGGCTAACATATGCCAGATGACTCGCAGTGACACTTAATGCTCATTGAAGAACTGGTATACAACACTGTCCAATACAAGTGCTCTCACACACAAAGCAAAATAACACCATGATGTCTGACTGATGAAACAGCTTTGCATTTCTTATAATTTACAACAAAAAAAAAGTAAGTGCTTTCAAAGACCAAAAATCACTTTTCTGGATAGATATATAATGAAGTACATAAAAATCGTCAAAAATTTTAAGAGAAGGTCAGGAGGAATATGTTATAAATTGGGTTGGCAAGAGTGGAGTCATGACAGCAGGTAACTCTGCCATTAATTTTTCTTTTTTATTATTTTTATTTTCTACACCCATACCTGATATCTGTTGATTATCTAACTAAAGAATGGTCTGCTCCTTTAAACTTCTGCTGGAATGACTAAAAAAACCTTGACAGCATCTACGACAACTTTCATGATTCAATGGGATTTCGTAACTGAACAATATATTTTAACCTTTATATATTTAAAGCCTATAAAATACATCAGCTTTTATATCTGATATGCAATTTCTTTTTCCTGCAATTTTATATACTTTTAAATGCAGGCTTTTGATACTCAAGTTGATTATAAATCAGATGACTATTTTTATGAATTTAGATCAGTGTTTCTTGTGTATGTTTGGATTTCCTACCATAAACTGCACTTTTTATATGTTCTACCTGGAATTTTCATTTAATGGGCATTTCTTAACTTTCAGGATAGTCCAGCTTCTACTGTAATTGAATTAAAATCTACCTTGAATGTAATTCTTGGCCATTTCTAGAACAAAAACATCCTGACATGTGCGTCACATAACTCTACTCCATATAATTTGATTTACATTTTTTAAATGGGAAATCTAATGCATTCATTTTTAGAAATATCATATTTGAACATAAAAAAAGGCATAATTTTGTGAACAATTCAATAACATATATTATTTCAGATACAAAATCATATAAATACTACATAAAGAATAGAAGGTTTTTTAAATAAAAGAAGTGACTTACAATCTTCCATAACTGAAACAAAAGTTTTCTTCAAAATTAAAAAACTCTTCCTGAAATAATATAACAGAATTACCATAATAATAATAATTTACCTATTTAAAAAAAGGGAGAAAACAAAATTCAAATTGCTAAATTGTTACCAACACATGAAAGAAATTCAATTATGATCCTTAACTTAGATACTGAGCATTGACATAGCCCAGCCAGGGAATTGAACCCTGGACCCTACCATTCCTGGCAGTGCTCTACCATCTGAGCTAGCTGGGATAAATGCCAATAAAGCAGCATCAAAAGTTATAGGAAAAACCTTCCTTAATCATTTAACCTACAATGTTTTTTTACAACTTTCAATGGAAAGATGATATTTTATACAATATATACAAAACAATTTCAATCTCTATACTATATAATAATATGAAAATAGGTACTTTTTGATATCCGTACTCTCACAAAATTTTGTCAACTCACTGACAACATTATGAACTAGCAGAAAATTTTTGTTTGCCTACCTTTATGGTTCCCATGTACAATTTTGTCAATAAATAATGATGAGAAGGAAGAAAAATCAAAATTTATATAATTAATATTTATATTTCCAGTAGACACTGTTTGCTAACCATAAAGCATGTATTCAAAGACAAATGTGGTATGTGCATGAGCTATTTGTTGTCACATGTATACTCGAAAATATGCCAAAAACAGGTAATTCTAACTAAGATTGATAATGAAGGTATGGATAATCAGAAATTACCAAAAAATACCCAAAGCAATATATCTTTTAAAAATGGTACTTTTCAGCAGTAGTGACATTCAAATAATTTTACAATCCTATTACGCCATTATTAGCTATACTAAGTAGCAATGAAATGCCCAATTTAATACTGCAATTTTAATTTTAACAATTAATCTGCCGCAGGTAAAAAAAAAAAAATTTAAACTTCACTATAGCTTTTCACTGTATTTAAGCTGATGTGTATGGATGTTAAATTTTTTTAAAAAGATTTACATTTAAAGTATTAAAAAAATCAACTTTCATAATCTTTGATGCACCAATTATATTACAAAACTTAGTAAACAAATATAAAATAAATAAGAATATTTAAATATAACATTTTTCTTGGCTCATTTCCCAAATCTCTATGATTTATCAGGCCTTGTAGCCACATAATTTCTATTTTTTTATACTTTGCATAGTAACACTAATACATGCATTATTACTCTAATAGCTTAAATTTGGTTGAAGCCTACTACAACTCAGCTCCAGCACTTCTAAGTTTTTTAGTGAGACTATTAGTGTTCAATTTGACAGTTTTTAGTGAGATTACAATTTTTTAGTGAGTTAATTCAAACTGAAGCTTACAGACGAAGGTACTTTGTTGCATAACTGATTAGAATACTTAAAACTTATCATAATCATTAATTTAATTAATATTTAATTGCTTACCGTTTGATTATTATTTACTTTTGTTTATCAATTCTAATGGAAACTAAGCACTGTAACTTCTAATTTTATAAGTCAGGTACTGATATAGAAATTTCTTTATCCAGAAATAAGTGCCTGATTTGCAATATTTAATAAAACATACTTTCCGTACAAGCCTTCATTTTCTACTTACTTGTATGTAATAAGCTGATTTTTTGCAAATAAGGTTAAAATTTTTACGTTACTTGTAAATTAGAATTATTATATTTAAAATAATCTTCGCTATCTCCAAAAAATTAGCATCTTTTTTATCTAAATATTAATGAATAAAAAATGTTTCACAGTTTCTTCTCCAGATAGAAAAGATCTTACAGTTAACCGACAATCAAAGCTTAATAAAAAACAGTTATCACTGCTGTGAAATGGATTAAACGTCAAAAATACAAGATGCGCTAAATACAGTACAATATTAATAAAATCTATTTAATAGGTTTCATAATTTTGCACATTAAATTACCCATTATAATACGGACACTTAATTCTGGACAGAAGGAGCATTACCTATAATATTAATAAACTTTTGATAATTAGCAAATCTGCATCCAGCCTGCAAAATAAAAACAGCCTATATATCGAGGGGTAATTCTGCAACCATACGTATTAAGTTCCCAAATATAAAAACAATTACATTAGATATTTACAAGCTTTATGATGAAATACAAAATATGGAACAGAATTTACAAAAATCAATAATAGTAAATCAATATCACTAGCTCTAAACATTTACCATACCACGTTCATTAAATTCAAGACGAAGTTTCATCATACTGTTTGCTCATGCCTTGATCCATTTCTTCTTTTCACTTCTAACTGCCGTCATCCAATAAAGAGCAGATAGACACGATAATTCCAATAAAGAGACTACAGAATTGAAGAGACTTTCACCATGAAAGAGGCGAAAGATATTTGACTGCTATTTTTTCGTCTAGTCTCGAGGATGTAGGGACAGATTTTTCTCCTCTATGCCTGGTCTTCGTTAAGTTTTGTGTAATAATTAATTAACATAAAATAGCTGAGCATAATAAACAAGTGAAACGCTTTGTAAGGATAAGATAAAATATAACCTCAAATTTATTGAACTGCCATTCATTACGTAGAAGATTTTTTAATATGAAATCAAATATACCTATCGAAGTAAATAAAAAAAACTAAACTTGTTGATGTCAAATTAAATGTAGTTAGTCAATTGTTTGAATTTCATCTCGAAAAAACAATGCGGAAATCTTTCTCATGTGTAAAAGCAACGTTCAGTAAAATACGATTGATGTTGTTGATTTAATTGTTAAGTAAAATTTCAGCGAACTAAAATTTTATGAATAAAAGCTAATTATTTTTTAAAGTGAACCTTAGAAGTTTTATTTAGAGGTTACTGATATTCTGTAATACATCATAAATAGAATTATTCAAAAACACAAGAAGAATTTTATGCAAAAGTAACAAGCAAATAGATTTTTATAGATTGCGAGACCCTTTAAATGTTAATTTACATATTCTGTAAGCCTTGTAATACGTGCTTGCTACTGCTAAAGCAGACTGAACTTCGGATGAGTTCGTTTCGGTTTTCTAATTTCTTTCTTTTTTTTTTTTTTTCCTGCACCAATCAAAGAATATTTCCATTCTTCGGCATGGAAGCGATGAAAACGGAAGTAACCGAAAGAGCTGGAAGCTAGCGCATGCGCTTCTGATGTTTTGAGAAAGATGCTACAATGGTACTGTTGGGTGTATATGTCTCTGTGAAGTAACGTAAACAAATTCAGAATTGGCTAAGTATGTTTGACGCATGGTGAAGTTTATTATGTGACTTTATTCAGTGTGATGGTACGAATCTTGCAATCGATAGAGGTTTTAGGTTGCGACTGAATATGGCTTTAGTTACTGTCCAGAGGTCACCGTGCGGAGCGAACTCAAATTCTAACTGCCATAATCCATCCACAGTATGTAGAATTACATTTTATTTTAATATATCATGATTATTGTACTTAACATAAGATTATGCGGAAACTCGTTCAGTGCATTTTTAATTTAGCTTGTATTAATCGTAAAGAGTATTTTTTCATATTGTACGTTTTCTACACTCATGTCTTTAAAAGGATTGTTTTGGTTGGTGCATGTCAACAAGGAATGTGTTCGAATCGTCACAGATTTGTTTTGTGTTTTTCTTTTATGTGGATTCTGATCTTATTTCTTAAATTTGATCTCTATCCGGATAAAATATTAATTTCTCCGTTGTTGATTATCATAAGAATATTTTTTTTTATTATCTATTTTTTAAAATTTTGTTATTATTATTATTATTATTATTTTGGTTTGCGAAAGAAGTTGATTAACAATTATTTTAAGAAAAACTTGGAAAGTAAAAATTATTTCGATTGTAGATTAAATATTATATATTTTGGTTGCTCTGATAAAAATTGTATTTATGTTCAAAAGTTATTTAAATCTAATTGCTGCATTGATACGGTGCAAATTAATTGCATTGGAATTGAAATGTAAACTCTTGTGTAGCTTTTTGGAATGACTTTTGTTAAAGAAGGTAAAGAACTTGGGAATTAAATTAAAAGGTTGTTAAAAATTAAATCCTGTAGCACTTTTATATGCCTTTTTCTTATTTGTTTTCTTCTTGAATCTTTCCTTGGGAAAAGTTCCTTTTATATTTTGTGACAGCATTGTGAGTCATGTATAGTAATGTTATTACCCCTTCTCTTCTTATATTTATTTAATAGTTCTTTTTATAAATGTAGTGACATTAAGGATAATAAAAAAAGTATACTATGTAAATTATGTTACTTATTTCTATAAATTTTAATTTAAAATATTAACAAAACGGTTTTAGGATTTATGAAAGTAATATGTTTCTTGCCTATAGCGTACTTATTATTTTCAGCAATTTTACTATGAAATGTCTTGAAGATTTTGATTTTTAATTATCTGATATTAATTGCTTAATTTGATTATTAGATCTCCATTTTTTATTTTATTTTATTTATTTATTTATTTATTTTGAGGTTATGAGTATAAATGGTTTTAAATGTAGTATTTGCATTAATATGCTAAGATTTTTAGGAATATACAAATAAATATTAGGCGTTTAGAACATTTTGCCATTTGTTTCATCGTGTAACTAAAGTTATTTTTAAATTCTTAGTTATATTTTGGTTTGTTTTATTCAAGTGCTATCCATGTTTTAGCTGGATAAGCTACTTGAAGTAAACTTAAATAGTTTGAAAGGAATATTTTTAAGGCATTAATGGAGGTAAGAATTAAATGAAAGAATTTTCATTGGCATGTAACCGAAATTTATTGCATGGTTGATTACATATTGTGATAAATTATGCATGCAAAATTGCTTTGTTTTGTGGTACTCTGCATGATATTTTTTAGTAGTAAAATATGTATAGATATGCATTTAAAAGAAATTTTTATTTGACTATCAGTATTTAAATATTTTTACTTTTTGCTGAAAAATAAATGTTGCTATATAAAAAAAGTGAAGTTACACCATATTTACTCAAATATACGATTTTTTATCCATTTTAAAAGCAAATTTTAAGAAATAAAAGAGTATTTTCCAGTATTTCAGTAATTCTGAAAAAGAGAACGTTACCCTTACCTTGTAAGATTATTAGATTATTTTGAAGCAGGAGATATGAAAAATGAGCAATGCCCTCGCGGAGACTCGAACCTGGACTTCTTGAATATGCGCCAAGTGTGCTACCATTATGTCACAAAGGCATGCTGGAAATAGGGAGAAAATACAGTACCTACTGCCCCTTTTAAAGGGGTGACTGGGGATTAGGAGTCCCAATGGCCAAATCCTGGTGGTGAAGAATTATTATCCACCACCTTATAGTTCGAATGCCGCTGTAGAGTCGTTAGGTTATTTTGAAGCAGGAGACATGAAAACTGAGCAATGCGTTCTCAGGAACTCGACCAAAAACAACACTAAAATTTTTTTCATCAAAAGTTGCTTGCGCGATTTCATTTTATGTTTTAATATTTTCCCATTAATTTTTATACAGTGACCTAATTTCTTGTTGAGGTACAAAATTTTATTGTTCAGGTACCATTACTCAGGAAGCTGTGTTGAAAATTAGCTTTAAGGAATCGGTTGATATCATTTCATTCTTAGTAATTTCATTATCACTTTCCTCAGTCAGTGGCAATATTTACCAGATTTAAAATCATTCTACAGGCTTTGCGATCTGTGAATTGATTGATAATTATTGTGAATTAATGCAATGAAAACTTCAGCTATACCAGATTCATTTAGCAGTCCATTGGTCGAAATTTTGTGGTCCTTTTGTATCAAAGTTGCTTGTTGCTTTTTTTGTTTTTTGTATTTTCTTGGTGTTGGGCAACACCAGTTTAATTTGGCTTCTTTTCTCATGCAGTAAAATTTTTCATTTAATCATAGACTTTTTAAACTCAAATCTTTAACTACGATTTGAAGGAATGAACTAGTGGGTATATTATTTAAAGAGATGAATGAGAGGATATCGTGTTTTTTTAAATAAGAGGTATGTTACACAAAGATAAACTATGACCGCCTGAAATTAAAATATTGACTCAAAGCTTAAATGGGAATATTTTCTGCCATTTTTCTTACTACTGGGGTACTGTCATTGTGGCAAAAGACTTCAGTTATATCATCTTGAATTTAGCATTCTTCAACACAGTTATCATCACCATGAAATATGGTACAATACAAAGTCTGAAATCTGGATGAGCAGTATCTAGAATGCTCTAAAATCTGAACCTTTCGCCCTCCTCTCTTTGGTGAAAATACACTTAAAATCGCCAATTCGGCGCGTTTCTGCGAAACGTCTTTGCAATTGCAACCTTCCCGACACGCTCCGCGAAAACCTAATGTAAACAAAACATAGAATTCTAAAGCATAAATTAGTATGGAAACTGTTGCCCCAAAAAGATAAAATAATATGCAAAACGAACATTATGATCATTAAAATATTTGTCAGTTAGGTTTAAATTAATTATTTACATTTTATGTTGTAATACTTAATGGCAGTGGAGATATTGGCAAAGAAACTATAAGACCAATCTAAATTAAAATCCATGCTTTATTTTTACAACTTAAATAAAATAAGCTAATATTGTAGCTTTTAAAACCATTGAAAGGAAAGTATCATAATGCTGACTCAGCACTCAATAACGCCCCATCTCACCGATTCCCTGGCATACATATATATAGTTCGGCCAACCCGCCGATCTTGACATCATCGGCCAATCAGCGGCAACCACGTTAGCTTACCGCCGATTGACCTCCGATCTAATTTGCATGAGGAAAACTAGTCAACAAACGGCCCTCTTTTCCTCATGCAAACACAAAAACAAAACTTACAGAATTACAAAAGTTCATAGTTCAGTTCTATTTTACGAAAACGCTTATTGTCTTTAAACACTGGAAACATCTAAACAAAACTTCTTTAAATTAACAGCAGTTGTCGCTTTTGTAAATAAGTCCGCAGTATTTAATTTACTGGGGATAAATTCAAGGTCAAACAATCCATCATTTACTAGTCTTCTAATAAAGTGATATTTTATGTCTATATGTTTAGTCCGACGATTTTCTATTGGCGATCTAGAAAAATCAATGGCAGACTTGTTATCGCAAAATAGTTTACATTCTTTTAAATTAAACTTTAAAATTTCATCTTGTAAGACATTTTTCGTCCACATTAATTCCTTCGCTGCCTCCGATAAGGTGATATATTCCGCTTCCATAGTTGATAAGCTTACACACTTTTGTTTAACAGTTTTCCAGATTACTGGTACTTCATCTAAATTTAATATAAATCCTCCCATGGACACGCGGTCATCCCTATTACTTACATAATCAGCATCTGAATAACAATATAAATTTAGATGTTTAATCCTCGATAAGTTTAATTTATATAATTTAGTACTATTGAGATAACCAAGCAATTTCAACAATGCTTCCCAATGCCTAATTCCAGGATTCTCCTGAAATTGTGATAAGATATTTACTGCATATGTAATATCAGGCCTTGTCCTGTTAGCTACAAAAACTAAACATCCCAACAGATTTCTAAAAGGTAATTTACGCATTTCTGCACTTGTGGATGGACAATCTAATTTTGTAAGAATAGTGCCTTTAGCTATGGGAACTGAAGTTACTGGTATCTGGAAATGTTTAAATTTTTCAAATATTTCTTCGATATAATTTTGCTGATGTATAAAAAGCCCATTTTCGTTCTCTAAGAATTCAATTCCAAGTAACGTTTTAGTTTTGCCTAATACTTTCAGATCAAAAAACTTACTCAACTGTGAAATTACTTTATCTATACTATGTTGATCTTTACTAAAAATCACAATATCATCTACATATAACAATAGAATTACATTAGAACCCTTATAAACACAATTACACCATTGTATTTTCTTAAAATGTAGATTTTCTAAAGTGCTTTCAAATTCACAAAACCATTCACGACCGCTTTGATGTAGACCGTAAATGGCCTTGTGTAATAAACATACTTTATTTTCCTCTTCAATAAATCCCTCCGGTTGGGTCATATATATTTTCTCATTTAGGTTTGCGTATAAATATGCGTTCTTTACATCTAACTGACAATTAGTCCATCCATACAAACATACCAGTATAGTGAAAAATATTCTTATGATTGAAAAATTTACTACAGGACTGTAAACGTCATCAAAATCTTCACCTCTTTTCTGCCTGAATCCCTGTGCTACCAAACGTGCTTTATATCTAACTACTTCATTCTTTTCATTTCTTTTTAGAGTATATACCCATTTGGTTCCCAGCATAGTTTTATTTTCTGGCTTTTCGACTAATTCCCAAACATTTCTTTTCTTCATTGTTTCAATTTCTTCTTTCATTGCCTTACTCCATTCTTCGGCATTTACTGATTTTCGTGCTTCTTCAAAATTTTGTGGGATAACAATTTCTACGGAATTTGCCTCTTCAGATACGGAACTAGTCTCCTGTTCTACAAAATTAACTTTCCCGGAGTATTCGTTTCTGCCACTAAAGTCAAACTTATCTTTTTCAAATTTAATATTTCTTGCCTCACAATACTTTTCAATATCATTATGGGATCTAAAACGAGTGTCTGTTCCTTCTACATAATAATATATGTCTGTACGTGTTCCGTCTGGTCTTTTAACGGCTTTTCTTTGCCAGTTTAAGTCTGATACTTCTTTCGGGATAGATTTGTCTTCTGACGACTTTAATTCTCTTCTAGAAGTTTCCTGTTCTTCATCTGATTCTGCTAATAGCTCAGATTCCTCTAGTCTTTTAAATTTAGTTTTTGATTTCTGGTCCAGGATGTCATCTACTGCATTCACCTTTTCATCAAACTTCACATTACAGGTTTCTATTAATCTGCGTTCTTCTGGTAACCATATCCTATAACCCCTAGTTTCCTTCGCATAGCCTACCATGATTCCTTCTCTGCATCTCATTTGTAATTTATTTCTAATCTGTTTTGGCACGCCAACATATGCTTTACAACCAAATACTTTAAAATAAACAACACTGGGTTTTCTATTGAGGAACATTTCATAAGGGGTTCGGTTGCTTTTATGACATACTCTGTTCCACGTGTGTACGAAACAGCCAAGAGCTTCTGCCCACCATTCTTTTCCCATTTTACTATCATTAAGCATAGCTTTAACTGCATCTAATGCCGTTCGGTTAAAACGCTCACATACGCCGTTCTCTTCTGGGGTGTACGCATTTGTGCGTTCAACACTAATTCCATTTTCGGCTAAGTACCTTTCAAATTGCTTGTTACAGAATTCCCCACCGTTATCGGTGCGGATACTAATTAATTTTCTATTCGTCAGTCTTTCCATTTGCCTATGATAATTCTTAAAGTTGTAGAACGATTCATTTTTATTTTTCATACAATACACTGTTACTAATCTACTGTAGTCATCTACAATAGCGAGGAAATATTTACTCCCACCCTTAGATGGAACTGGCAGTGGGCCACAAACGTCTAAATAAACCAACTGCAATGGTTTATCCGATCTCTTCGGAAGAGTTTTAAAAGTTATTCTACTAGATTTAGCAATAATACACGGTTCACACTTCTCCATCGGTTTTTCGATTTCTGGTAACCCTTTCACGCTTTGATTCTTACTAGTATTCTGAATATAATCAAAATTTACGTGGCAAAATCTTCGATGCCATAGCGTCGCATCGTCTACTTTATTCAACTTTCTAGTTTCTGTACCGTAACCAGCTTCCTTTTTATCTGTTGCATATCTAAATGGTTTTACATGATAAAGTCCGTCATATCGTTTAGCATAGCATAATTTATCCCAATTATTGAAGTATATCCACATCTTCCCGTTTGAAACCACAAAATGAGCACCTGCCTTTTCTAACCTTGCTCCTGATAATAAATTTCTCCTTAGATTTGGATTATATAGCACGTTATCTAACTCAATCCAATTTATTCGATTGCCTACTTTTACTGCAAATTTAACGGTACCCTTTCCTAGTACTTTACTTTCACAATTTCCTACAGCTAAAGACATACGTATATCGTTTATTTCTTCAAAATTTATCATTAAATTTCTATTATTACAGAAATGAGTTGTAGCTGCAGTATCTACGACCCAATTAAATTTATCTGCGTTACATCCTTTATCAGTAGTCGTTACATAATTTTCTACTAACATTAATTCTTTATCTTTAAACTGTCCATTTTTATCGTCTATTTTAAACTTCTGATTTTTACTTACATTTTCTTTACACTGAGCAATTACGTGTCCGAATTTCTGACATCTGAAACAAGGTCCTATTCTCGTATTCCCTAATTTTTTCTTAGATTTAAATTTACTTTCATCTCTATTTTTCCCTGCATTTGAACTAATAGTATTAAATACGCTTACCTTGCTGTCTTCTAAATCAGCATTTACCTGGCGAAGTCGACTTTCTTCCCTTACCAGTTCTTCAGCAATTTTCTCCAGCGTAAAATCTTCGTCCTTCCACCTATAAATCAACTGTACAATGCCGGAATATTCCTGGGGTAATCTCCTTATTGCTTGAAATCCTTTAAAAAGATCTGCCAAATTATGTCCAGCTTCAGCCAACTTCTTTGCAGTCATTCTTATCCTTGCGATGAATAACCCTATTTCTTCATCTGGTGTATATCTAATGCTGAAAAATTCATCCAGTAACTGAATTATCCTTGCTCTTGTTTTGGGTTCGAATTGCTTCTGTAGAACTTCCCATGCTTCTTTACCACTTGAACATTCTTGTATCAGCGGCCTGAACTCAGTTTTAATTCCATAATATAATGTAGTGAAAGCTCGATTCTCTCTCAATGTGAAGTCCTGCTTTTCCCGCCTTGTTGCACTTTTATCTAATTCTTCTTCTTTGTCTTCTATGAAGCTCCAACAATTTCTATCCAGTAGCAGCATTTTCATATCGACTTTCCATCGATCCCAGTTGTCGTGGTTTAACAGCTCAAAACCTTCAGGTAGTAATGACATCTTCAATTAAGTTTGAGCACAACAACTTGAACAAGCTTCTAAGACAGGTCAGCTTCTTCTCGTCGATAACGGCCCTCTTCACCTACATTCCTTCAATGCTGAGTTGAACTGAGTAACTGGCTAGCTGTTGGCCCTGGGCCCATAACCTAATGGCAGTGGAGATATTGGCAAAGAAAACTATAAGACCAATCTAAATTAAAATCCATGCTTTATTTTTTCAACTTAAATAAAATAAGCTAATACTGTAGCTTTTAAAACCATTGAAAGGAAAGTATCATAATGCTGACTCAGCACTCAATAACGCCCCATCTCACCGATTCCCCGGCGTACATATATATATAGTTCGGCCAACCCGCCGATCTTGACGTCAGCGGCAACCACGTTAGCTTACCGCCGATTGACCTCCGATCTAATTTGCATGAGGAAAACTAGTTAACAATACTTACACATTTTATGCCGTTACATAACCTTCCCGACATGCTCCGCAAAAACGTAACCGATACCATGTACACACCGTTCCGTTTTAACTTAAAAAAAAAATCTGCGAATTGCACAATGTAGGCAACGTACACAAATGAACAAAATAAGCTAAAATAACGAAAATAAATTACAAAAAAATGCCATGTGTACAGCGTTCCTTTTAAACTTAAAAAAAACTTCAGGGAATTGCACAATGTAGGCAACGTACAAACAGTTGGCCATGTTGGCGGATATACGAAGTTACCCATGTTGGCGTGTTTATTGCTCATTCAAAAACAATCGCTGCCAAGCAGTGGGCTAAAGCGCATACCAACCCCCTCTTTTAAGACATTTTTTTGGGGTACTACCATATTATCCAACCAAACATGACAAGAATGGGCGTAAAGCGTTGTGTCACCAAATTAGACAGAATTTATTTTATTAAAATTTATTTATTTGGCAATCCACTACTAGTTTAACACACGTTATGGCAGCACATAATTACACCATCTATATCACCGGTAATGATAATTAGGTAAAAATATATTTATGGTTGCGGATTTTTAGCAGTACATGGACACCGCGTTTGTGCAGTTCTTTGACTTGTTACTTTGGCTTTGTGTAGCATCGATTTTTGCATAAAAAATCGCCGCTACACAAATCCAAAGTAACAAGTCAAATAACTGCACAAACTCTGTATCCATATACACATCAACCTATTTTCACTTTAAAAAAAAAAAAAAAATCAGAGAATTGCACAAACTTGGCATTTCACACTCCCTGACTTTGTCTATGTACACATTGATCTATTTTCACTTAAAAAGTCAAAGGAGCAGCCAATTCAGCACTAGAGTCAAACAAAAATATATAATGTTTAACTACATTTTAAATCAAACAATTAACTACATTTTAAGTCAAACAATGAAATAACAAAAGGGAAAATTTATTTTAGCACTACACAAAGGAAATATCCACTTATCTTATTTGGAACTTTCTGTGTCTTCAGTCAAACAAAATTCCTTAACAGCATCCAAAAGCTTCCTAAAATTATCTGAACTTGAATCTGTATAAATAAAACACATAAATTATCAAAATATAAGAGTAAAAAATATCCTCCGACTTTCGACCATACGCACATTTCCTTTCTACAAACAGTACACTTATAATGGCTACTAAGTAAATCTTCATTTGCACACCAGTCAATTAATGTGTTTTTCTCTTTTATTGCAAATTGTACGGAAATTCAAATTATCTTAGAACATTCAGCTATTTTATTTTGTAAACCATGAAATAAGCAATGTTCTTCCTAACCAACATCCAACATACAAACAATCTCTTGCAGATCTTTTCCCATCATTCAAATTCACCAAATCATACAACCAATTACATCATAATAAGGTTTCCATAAAATTCAAGTACTCAGGTTACCATAACTGAAACAACTTAGCGATAATCCTAGGGGCATCCTTAAGTATACTATAACTGGTAATTGGGATGGTTTTAAAATTTGGGAGTCATGTTTGTTGTGATTAGTCAGTAGAGGTTTTCTTTTTCTTTAATGAATTGTAATATCACTGTATGGAAATTGTGGCATCTTTTCAAGAATAAAGCGTTACCTGTTAGTATAGAGTGTAGAAAAGCACATTCCATGAAGTTAATTTGTGATTTCTGTAACATTTTTTGAAGTGAAAACAGATTGCTGTGCACATGGACAGTAGACTGAGAAAATAGTTAAATGTTTTATTATGGATAGTTGTCATGTTTTTAATTTACTTAATTTGATGAAATTTTTAGTGTTTTGTTATGGATGTTTGTTTTATATAATTTTTATTATTTCATTATGGGTGTTTCTTGCATTTTTAATTGCATTTCTGTTTTGTGTAATTTTCAGAGTGCTTCCAATTTTTTTAATTGGCTACTGTTTTTAACAGGTAACAAAAAGTAACCACTAACAATTACTAACTTTGCTGGAGGGTTGGGCAGTTAACATGAGAGTACTTTCTTTTTGTATGCTTTACATATGTGCATTTGGTATTTTTTCATAATAATTAAACCATCAGAAGAGTCCTGATTATAATTTCACTTCAACAGTAAGCTAAATGCCTCCATGTTGTAGAAACAATTAGTTATTAGCAGGAATCTGTATGATCAATAATTTAGGTCTGTATCCTCTGCTTGCTTGGCATACATCTCAAACCAAAACATTCAACATCAAAACATGATTGATTTTATACCTACTGAATAACGTATATCCCTGATGCAACCTGGCGAATAATAATTTTTTGCTTTAATCATTGCATGACTATCAACAAATGGCCATGCGTCGATGTCCAAACGGTTTTTTTTTTAGTATTAGTAGCTTTCCATATGTCAAAGGAATGTAAATGGATGTCAGAGACTAAAAGATTACATTTTGAGCATTTTGAATTAATAATAACTGATTTGTTGTTCAGATAATCCTTAAGTATATATGGGAATATATTAGTTTGGGACTCAGGTAAACCTTAAGTAAAATTAAGCATATGCAGGAAATAGACCTAAGTACACTAATTAACCAGTGCAATGTCCTAACATTATCAGTCTGTGATAGAAGCAAGCGAAAATTTTATGAACAACACATCTGCAGTCTTGAATAGTGGACACTAGCTAAGCTTTATGATGCTAGCTGGGAATTTGAATGTTTTTGGATATTAAAACGAAAGGCAAAATTTTCCAATTAATGGAATTTTTGAAGAAATATGGAGAAGTGGTAATAATTGAAGAAGTGACAAAAGTTTTTCATTGCAATGGCAGTGCCCTAATCACCAGTCAACTAACAGATATCAAACTTTGTAGTATGTTTCTAAATTAAGGTAACTAGATTTTGAAGTTCAAAATGCTTTGTATATAATTTTTGATTTTTTTAACAGATAAATTCTTTTTATTATTGCTGTTATTGTGATGGAGGTGGCATGTTGGTCAAAATATACATACACATATATTTATACATATGAATAAAAAAAAATACTTGCGTTTAATTTTTTTAATAGTGATATATAATATTTTTTAATAAATAAAGACTAAATAAAAACTCAGTATTCATTTTGAAACAAAATATCTGGTTGTAAGAAACTTTTCTGCCAATATTCATTCTTAATAAAGTCAGTGAAAAAAACATGAAAGTAGCATCTTTAATGCAGTTATTAATCACTGCCCAAATCTATGATTTTCTGCCAACGTTTTCATAGTTTTTCAAAGCCTTTGGCACAGAAACTTGGTAGCACCGTATCCAAAAACAAATCAACCTCATTTTGGATGTCCTGGGCAGAATGGAAGATAGTACCTGTAAGATGTAGTTGCAGGTGTGAAAAAATGTAGAAGTCTGAAGGAGCGATGTCAGAGCTATATGGTGGGTATGGCAAAAGATCCCATTTGAGTCCATTCAGAGACTGGATAGTGAATGAAGACACATGTGGTCTTTCATTATCTTTATGGAACATTACCTTTTTGCACCAGAACTTCGATAGCTGTGTCAATACGGAATAACATCTCATTGTACACCTTACTGTCAAGGGTTTATCCTTTTTCCTAGATACTCTTTGTGAATAATACCGCAGCAATCCCACCAGATACAAAGGATTTTTTTTTATTAGTCAAATTGAGCTTTGCGATGCTGCCGATGGGATCAGTGGGTGCCGACCAACTCCCTTTTCGGGCTTTGTTGTTGTTGAAGTAAATCCACCTTTTCATCACTGACGATCTAGTCCAAAATTTTGTCTTTGCATTGATATTCGATCAGATTAGTGCAAGCCTGAACACGTATATCCTTATCTGATTGAGCCACCTCATGTGACACCCAGCATTTCAACTTGTACGTCAAGTATATGCGATGCATAGCACAACTAATGGACATGGGGTAAAAATATATTTATGGGTGCCCCTTGGTAATAATTGGCAGTTTTGACAGTACATAGACACCGAGTTTGTGCAATTCTTTGACTTGTTATTTGGCTTTGTGTAGTGGCGAGCCAACAATCGCCGTTACACAAATCCAAAGTAACAGGTAAAGAACTGCACTAACTCTGTATCCATGTACACATCAACCTATTTTCAGAGAATTGCACAAACTAAGCATTGCGCACTCCCTTGACTTTGTCCGTGTACACATCAATTAATATTCACTTGAAAAGTCAAAGGAGCAGTCAGCAAAAAATGTATAATCTCAATAAACTACATTTTAAACATGTAAAATACATTACTTATAATGGCTACTAAGTAAAGCTTCATTTACACACAAGTCAATTAATGCTTTTATCGCTTTCGTTCCAAATCATACAGAAACTTCAAATTATTTTTATCACATTCAAACATTTTACTGTGTACGTCACAAAATAACAACATACTTCTTATCTGAAATCTGACATACAGACAAGCCTTTCCAAATCTTTTCCCATTATTCAAATTCACCACAGTCACGCAACCAATTACATCGTATTAAAGTTTCCATAGCATTCAACTACTCAGGTTACCATAAATGAAACAATTTCACGATAAATGAAACAGCAACTCAGTGATAATCCAAGGGGCACCGTTAAATCTACTCTAACTGGGCATGGCACTAACGGCTAACTCCTTAGCAAGTTCTCAAGTGGTTGCATGCTGATCTTCTCAGTCTCACAGGCGGCCCTCATTAACATCAGTAGACCGGCCAGAGCGTTCTGCTTCTTGAATGTTCCTTAGTTTTGAACTTTTGGTACCAAACTTTCACAGTGTCATATGACACAATATTAGTACCTAAAGCTATACACATGATTTGGTGACATTCTATAGCTGACTTTCTGCAATAGAACTAGAAGTAAGTCATTGTTCTAATTTGGTAGCATGATAGTTCTATGTCAGACACCTTGTACTTAATGATAACGATATTCTTTTACAGATTTCACAACACAGTGTTCTAAAGCAAGTCTCTTTCTTTCAAATGCCAAAAATTGTTTGACAAAGTATGATTAAACACACCAACGTGAACTGTTTGCACAAACAATATTTGCTGTGGCGGGGAGCTTTTGTTAAAACCTGATCATAAATTTGTAACCCTTCTAATTTATTTTGTTGAAGTAGCCTTATATTTCTCTGGAGCATGAATAATTCATAGAAAACCTTTCTCTTTTCTGATCTTCTTATAAAAGTCAGTGCAGTTTTCATCAAAATTTATTTTAGTGATTCACATACCCTTCAAAGTGTCCACTTTAAGCTGATTATTTATGACTAGTCCAAAAATATGCATAACACTAACTACTTGCTCAGTTACAGCATTAGTTCCAGGAAGACAGAAGTAAAACTCTGGCAATTTCAAAACATTTGAACAAGAATCTGGTTTCTGTTAAAAATGCAGTAATTTCCATCCACCCCTGAACTGGGCACATCTTATTTTTTTTACCGTTCCAATATTTTTTTCCCATGATTTATTGTTTAAAGGAAACACATTCCTCATATATTTCAATTTTCAATAATTTATGATTTTGTATCATTTGATAAATTAACAAAAAATCTGTCAATCTGTTCTCCAAGAAAGGATTTTATTTAATCCAGCTGTACGTTTCCATCTCCTGACTCTTCTGTTGTCTATTTCTCCAAATAAGTAAGAGCAGTCTGATAAAATGAAATGTTAAAAAAAATTAAAAAAGATATGTCATTGCCAAACGAGAAACAAAATTACGCATCATTGCTTCGGCAGACTTTTTGAAAGTTTTCCCTTTTGCAAAATCAAAATGAACTATGGAATAAAAATTTAATGATCTAAAGAAGAAAAAAAAGAATAAAGAAGGTTTTAAATGGATATATCTGCAATGAAATTTCATCAAATGACAAAATAATTATTTTTAGTTACCGTGTAATAATGTGCAAGGGGATGATATGACTAGTCGAACTTCCTGTACCGCCATTAGAGGGTTAACAGGGCTTAGTGGAGCTATTTAATTAAACATTAGTAAAACATAAAATTAAATCTAAAACAAGGCCTAAATCAGGTCCATTAAGCAGTAGATTTACCACAATACTACCTGAAATAACTTAAAATAGAATAAACAGCTAAAGTATGAACTTAAAGTCTAGAAGCTGGTGAGATGCACCAGCTATACCAACAAAAGCACATTATTACATACTTTAAATAAAAATATAACACATGTTACTTGCATGCATAAAAATATGTTACTTACATACACAAAGAAATAAAATAACAGAATATCATAAACATTCTAGCTTTCCTTTAAACAGACAGGAAAATTTTAAACACAATCAATATATAAATTCATTTCATTTATAGATACATATTTTATGAAATTTGTCAATTTCAAATTAGTCACTGTATTTTTAGTTAGATCCTTTAGAGTATTAAATTTAGCAATATCTGGAATAAATCTTAGAACAATATTTTTCATAGAAGAGCGACTAAACAACAGGTGCTCAGTATCGACATTACTCATGCCACATGGACAGGCACAATTTTTAATCGAAAACCTATTATAATAAAAGGGGAAGTGTCCATGATTAGTTAAAGCTTGGTTTAGATACTGGTCACTTAGGCATCTTCTCTCACTTACAGTTGAGATTAAATTATATGTGAATCTTCCTTTAGAGTCTGTGTCGTTCCACTTTGCTTGCCATAGATTCAAACTTTTTCTTTTCAACAAGGCTTTCAAACTGTCAAAGGAAGTCTTTACTTCAAAATCAATAATTTGATTTTCAGTGGCAGCCTTTGCCAATCTATCTGCTAACTCGTTACCAATGGTACCAATATGACTCTTCGTCCAAAAGAGTTTAATATCTCTGAAAGCGCTAAGAAATATGAGCACATCTTTTATCTGTTTAATTAGATCGTTACTTGGATAAACATCTGTAATTGAAACAATTGCGCTTTCGCAGTCACTATAGATTTCTACAGGATCTATCTCAGATTAGAGATAAGCCAATACAAGGCCTCTCGCAGGGCCACTAACTCAGCCTGATAAACAGAGGCATTGTCAGAAAGTCTATATTTCCTTTCTAAGCTTAGTTTCTCATTTGAGAACACACAAAAGGCTGCTCCCACATGACCATTTAATTTAGATCCATCTGTAAAAGCCGTGTAGCCTATCATATTGGGGAGGCCTTTATGCCAATATAACCGTTTCAACAAAGCTGGATGAATGTCTAAACCTCTCTCAAAATCAAAATCTCTAGCTGAGAAGATTTCACTGAAACACTCGACAGTTTTATAACCAGCTTTTAATTTAAAGATAGTATATTCTTTTTCACCTAAAATATCGATCGGAGGACATCCAGCCAAAATCTGAAGAGCTACTGTTGAAACAGTTCTAAAACACTTAGTAATCCTCAATAAAGCGATTCTCTGAATTTGCGAAATTTTGTTACGCATTCGGACCGTTCCAGTCCACCATGCGCCACATGCATGTAAGATCTTTCTCTCAATGGCTCTTTTATATAAACTCTTAAGAACTTTACCTTGGAGATTCATTTTACTGAGTCTATTAAGAATATGGGTGCATTCAATCTTTATTTGATGTAGGTGAGGTATAAAAGTGAGCTTTTCATCGATCGTAATGCCCAAATATTTGATGGACTTAGAAACTCTAATTGGTTGTCCATACAATTTGCACCTAGGATGTATTGATGTAGTATTGATCTGGCAATACCCAAAAGAAAGCTCTTCTTTGGATCAAATTTGAGTTTAACATGGATCATAACATGGATTCATACCTAGGATGTATTGATCTAGTATTGATCTGGCAATACCCAAAAGAAAGCTCTTCTTTGGATCAAATTTGAGTTTAACATGGAAACACCACTTCTCCAATTCTTGAGTGGCGAAACTTAAAGCTTTATCAATAGTATGGCGACCACTTCCCGTGGCCAGTAAAACAAAATCGTCAGCATAAGCTTGTATACTAACGTTTTGTGGTAAGGTTATGTTTAAAGCTATATTAGCAATAATATTCCACAATACAGGACCAGATATTGAGCCTTGGGGACAACCCCTTTGGTAATTTCTGTGATGCCACTTATTACCATCATATAAGGAAACTTTCTTTCGTTCAGAAAATCACATATTAACAAAAAGATATTTCTTGGACATTTCATATTTTTTAATTCCTTTAATAAAATTGGCCACCAAACATTGTTGAAAGCGCTCTTTACATCTAAGGATAAAATTGCAGTATGTTTACTATTCCTTCTATTTAGAAGGAATTCAGAAATTAAATTATCTATAGCCTGGGTAGTACTTTTACCCAGCATAAAACCAAACTGATTTTTATTTAAAAGATTATTTGATAATAAATAATATTGTAACCATTGTGTCATGAGTTTATCCAGCACCTTGCCCCAGGAAGGCAGTAAGCAAATAGGACGAAAAGAGGAAGGATCTTCTTTATCCTTTCTTTGTTGAACAAAACCAAATCAGCCTCTTTCCAGCATTCAGGGAAAATCCCCCTCCGAAGACATTCATTCAGAATAGCTACAAAAAACTTTTTATTACATTCAAAGATTTCTAAAATAATATCCATTGTCAGGCCATCTTTACCAGGAGCTTTTCCTTTATTTAACGTTTTAAGAGTAAATTCCACTTCATCCAAATTAAAATCATAATCATTTACGGTCTCTGGAGGTATCCTACAATCTGATCTAACTTGATAATGACATGATAGATCATCATAAGTATTATCACATGGAAAGTGATATTGTAGGAGGTAATTTACTGTCTCGTCTATATTCTTAGTATGATATATACTAATGTATTTAATATGCTGTTGATAATTAAAAAATATGCATATATTATAAATTTAAATCACAATCGAATTAGTATATCAATTAAAAATTGCAGGAATACCGTGGAAAACCGTGTTGTAGGAGGGTTCTCGTAATTTATGAATCATGTTATAGGGAAACCGTGTTGTAGGAGGGCTACCTGTATTTCATTTAATTCCAGCCAATTCTATTTCCGTAAAGCTTTTTGCAACACATGTGTGTTACATTAGCTTAAATTTGGAACATTTCAGTTTTAAGATAATAATAAAAAATATATATATATATATTTACCCACTGCTCTTCAAAGGTCTCCACTCCATCATCCGTTGTTTATATCATCCACTGAAATCCTTTGTCATTGACTTCAGTTATTTTATAACTGGATGTGCTGTCAGCTTTCTTTGTTACATCCAGCAGCGCTTTAGACTTATCCCAGAAGCTGATTGTTATTGTTGGTGTAACCACTGCATCGATCCGATCGCCTTTACCATTGTGATATATTGACTGCATATATTCATTCCTTTCATCTCTTTGACTTTCCTCTCTTGACCTCCTGCTGGCATGCAGTGTCTCTTTTTAGTGGCTGCGGTCCTCATTCTACTATCTATTGGTGGTTATCTTGAAATTCTTTAGCTTTCCTCTTGGCTCTTCTTGCTGGCCTGAAAAACCTTTCTTTTTGGCAGGGCTGTTCCTTTTTTTTTTTCCTTGCTGCAAGTCTGCAGTCTCTCTCTTTCTTTCATGACATCTCACATTTGGCTTCTTTTTGCTGCCCCATTGCGTTGTCGCTGCAGTCCTACTATCCCTAAGTCTCTGATTTAGATCTTGACCATTATTACTCTTGATGTTTTTGCCACTGGAATAAGTTCATCAACCGCTTTCTATGCATTTTGCTCTTTCCTATCATATGTCCAACACTTATTCCTCAAACTTTCTATCAAACATTATTCTATAGCCTTATCTGTACTCAGTATTTTTTTTTTAATATTCAATTTTATACTTATGTATGTATTATCCTATCTGCAAGTAATACGAAAGAAAATGTGGATGCATAGTTCAGTTTTTAACACAGCTCCAGTTTAAGTTTCCGCAAAAAACTAAATTATGCAGGAATTTGTTAACTTAGTGATAACAGGCACACAATCTTTTAAATGTTTTACGTAAGAGTCAGACACATGGAAAGTTTGGCATTTATTTACGTTTGGACCTTAGAACCTTTTTGTTTAAATTAATTTTTCAGGCAGGTCCTCCTTTCCGTACTTTATCTAACCCAAGTTTCTGTTTTATTCTAGCAGCGATTCGTGATAATCTTTTGATTGCTTGTTTGATGAATTTTAAGTAGTTCCTAAGAGAATACTCTTTCTCTAAACAACAACAAAGCAACATCCACCTTACATGTAGACTTTATGAGGCTGTCAGCTGTCTATTCGGCTGCGTTCCCGGATAGCGTGGAGCAGAGATTAGATGGCTTCTGTCAGGAAGATAACACATGGTGAGGTTAAGGCCAGGTTAGTGGTTTTCCTAGGTGGTACTCACTCACTCTATAGCCTTATCTACCACCTTTGTTTGCCTTCCGTGTAGTACCTCCCGTAAAGATGACCCTAGTTGACTTCCCATATCAAAATTTGTTCAGCTGGTAAATGTGTGTGGAACTTATCTGCTTTTTATTGTTTTGAAAAAGTACTGTACTTTGAAAAGTACTGTTCTCATCTACATAAGGATACTCAAACTTGGGATTAATTTTACGAGTCTTAATATTTCTCTGCGGGTGACAGAGTATGATTTACTTTTGTCTAATTTTTATATTTGCTTCCTTCATCTTTTATTGTAATACAGTTTTTGCCTTTCTCTGGTCTTATCAGACATTTGGAACATCTCATCAATTAACTTTTGGATGTCCTCTTGCTGACTGCTTTTCTTTCTTACAGGAAAAATAACATATTTAAGGGTGTCAGTATCTTTTTTCCTAGAAACTATTTGCTGGTGTTTTACCCATTGTTCCATGCTTAGTAGATTGCAGTGTGTAGCTAATTCTTCAATATCAAGATCCCAGATATTGTAATATTTTCTTACATAACAATGAATTATCTGCAATACATTTCTATTTATATTCTCAACAATATTCCACTGATGTATATATGGAGTTATTTTCATGCGTTTTATGTCCAGGTCTGTGCACATTTTTCAAAACGTCACAAACTGCGGTCCATTATCAGAATTTTTTCTAGTACGACTCAGTTTGCTGCTGCATTAGCTGAAGCATGACATAATGGTATTAATTCATGCGCTCAGAAAAGTAATCAGTAATCAATGGTCACCAACAAATAATGTGCTTTATATACCTGGCTTGCAGGTTAATGGCCAAAAAACTGCTCCTAAAATCACATTTCGAAAGCTAAATCGTATGCCGGCCAGTATTATTTCCTGAAGCCTAGCTTTGCTGGGTACCAGCATACTTATATTCAATTCTCTGACTCACCTAATCTTTGTGCCATTTGTACTGTACTGCAGTAGAGTGCATGATTTATATTATTAAACTGATTATTAAACACCGTGGGCATCCTTATATGATATTTCTGCTTACTTTGGAACCATTTAGCTCTCTCGGAACTTTTTTATTGTGTAGACAGCTTTTTATTAATCTAATAAGTTGTGCTTGTACACTTTCTAGACACAAGATTCTAGTGTTCTCTCTATGTCCCCAGCTATTACAATCGAAGTTGGTCTTTCCGTTTTCTTGTTGAATGTGTGTGAGGTTTTTGAGATTTATGTGTTTTTGTGAAGCCTATGTGAAATTTGTTTTGATTGAATGTAGTGTGTTAGTGTGTTGTGAAATAGGGATTGGAGTCTATTCTCTATTTTTCTTTTGGACGTGAGCTTCTGTAAACAAGTTCTGTTCTGTTCTTCAAGTGTTGCAAGAGGTTATGGAGTTCTTCGTGTTTGATAAAGAGTGCAGTCTCCGTACTGTTAGTATAAACTGAGAAATGTTGGAATTTCTAACAGGCAGAGACTAGGGCTGATATGCATTCCGAGAAAACTTTGTGCCATATTTTGAGTTTAAATTTTTCATTTTTTACTGATCTGGCTCCCTCTCTCTCTTTTTACTTCCTTGTATGAAGTAAAAAGGAAATATTGTAATCGTGAAAAATTTCGGGTACCATATTTCAACGAAAATATCTATTTTGACCGCCATCGAATGCAATTTAACAGTGTGTTTGAGTGACATCCGTATGTATATAAGGTGTTTCTCCTGCCTTCTTTGCATGCCTTTGTGGTGTAGTGGTCTGCATGCTCGACGCGTAACCGAGAGGTCCGTGGTTTGATAATTCCCGGAGAAGGCGTTGCTCATTTTTCACCTCTTCTGCTTCATAATAACCTAATGTCTCTACAACTGGCGCTAGAACTAAAAAGGTGGTGGATGATGATTCTCCACCACCGGGATTTGGCGATTGGGTCCCCAAAACCCCAGTATGCGACTGGGTCCCCCAAACCCCAGTCGACCTTTAAAAGGGGGAGTATATAAGGTATTTCTCCTGCCTTCATGGTGTAGTGGTCTGCATGCTCGACGCATAACCGAGAGGTCCGTGGTTCGATTCCCGGCGAAGGCATTGTTTATATTTCACCTCTCCTGCTTCGTAATAACCTAATGTCTCTACATGTAAGGACAGAATAAAAGACTCTTTTCCCCCAAAATAATTATAAAACTGATTTAAAATGGATTCTGAAGAGAAATTTTCGTGGCGTCTGTGCGTACGTACATATGTATTTGGCATAACTAAAAAATGATAAGTCTCAGAACGTTGAAATTTTGTATATAGGGCTGCTAATACATGTACATGTGCACCTTCCATTTTGGTTGCAGTCGGCCGCACCAAAAGTATATAAATATATGTATGTATATATATCCACTCTGTTACTCGGCTCAGTGAGTTCAGATTCTTTATTCTTACATATTTGTAAGTTGTGCATTTTTTGTTTTAAAAATGATTGAATTATGTTGTTCTTATCTTACAGTTAATATTTTTATGCCTTTACTTAACCTGCATGCAATAATTTTGGAATTATCAACAATTTGAGTTCTTAAAGGGCGGCTAAGCCTAATTTTTGGTTACGATAGTGGCCATATTTGTTTGCATTTGAAACTTAGTAGCAAAGAGGATTTGTTGGCAATCTGGATAAACTAAGCTTCGCAACAACAAAGTAGCGTCTTCTTTTATTATTGCGAATTAAATTTGCTTGATTCATTCTGAAATTATCATTTAAGTTATTAGACGATTTTTGCATACAAATTGTAATTTTTAATTGTAAAAATTGTTTTTCTAATTATTTTAACTGTAATTGGTGTTTTATGTTTTTCCATATCTTTCAATTTGTAATGAAAATATTTTGAATTTTTATGTATTTTTACCTTACCGCGAAGTGAGAATTGAATTAATAAGAAGCGCATACGCATTAGGTAAGCGGCTTTGAATCGTCTGCGAAAACTGTTTCTTTTTTTAGTCCAAAGGGATTAGTCCCGAAGGACTGTTACTTTCGTTTGGGCGTTTTGCGTTGTTTCATAAGAAACGGCGTATCACTTTTCAATTTAGTGCTTATGTTTCTTTGTTGGTTATTTTTTTTCCCGTCATTTCACTTTTCAATTTACTGCTTATTTTATTTATTTATTTATTTATTTGTTTAATTTCTTTTATACATCGTTTTAGGTTTATTATAGTATTTGAAAATAACTTGTGGTAATTCTTCAGATGCTATAATTTTTGCTCACTCTGACTTATAAAATGGATGAGATGTAACGGTGTTAAGTGAACCTATGGCTTTAGAAATGATTGAATTATGTTGTTCTTATCTTCCGGTTAAGGTTTTTTATGCCTTTAGTTAACCTGCATGTTATAATTGCAGAATTTTCAGCAATTTAAAAGTTGTTTAGTTGCGGCTGAGCCTAATTATTTTTAGCATAGCGGCCATATTTGTTTACATTTGAAACTTGGCAGAATAGTGGATTTGTTACCAACCTAGAGAAACTAAACTTTGCAACAACAAAGATAACGCCTTCTTTTATTATTGCGAATTAAATCATGCTTAATCCATTCTGGAATTTATTCGAGGCAATAAGTGTTTAAGATTTACTTCGTAATTTTTAATATATATATTTTGAGTTTTTATGTATTTTTACCTTGTCGCGAAGTGAAAACTGAATTAATTGAATGAGAAATATTGAATCGTCTGTGAAAAACTGTTTCTTTGTGTTCGTTTGTTTAATTTGTTGTACACATAGTTTTTATTCTAGTATTTGAATAGAGCATGCGGCAACGATTAGATAATTCTCCAAGTGATATACATAATTTTTGTGAATTTTGAGTTGTAAAATGAATGAGATGTAACGCTAGCGCCAGAGTATCGCTATGGTAAACAGATATAGTGAATTATAAAGAATACATTTATTCTTTTGTGGTTTATGCGCTATCGATGAAGTAGATTTAATTGAATCCAATAAGTTTAAATTATTGAATTCAATATTGCGTACAAGGAGTACAATTCTGTAACAATTGGCTTCAATATTCCGTACAAGGAAGTCGTGGTGTAAACATCAGGTTTTTTAAAGATTATCGTATGGAGGATATGAAATATTTCAGAATGAGTAGGGATTTCCATTTTCAAGTCTGTGTAAGGAAGTCTTCACTTGCTAGACTTTTTTTGTATGAAAAAGTAAAATCTCTTAGTCTTGGATCTTCCTTGAAGATGTCACCGCATAATACATTGTACTATCTAATGCTTAAGCGGGCAGATGGTAATAACGAAGGTGTAATAGATGGCGGTCTGAGGTTTTACTGAATGCCATTCTCGAAATAATGCCCTATGGTTTTGTTTTGTTTGTTTGGTTGTGGCAAAGCACACGAGGGCTATCTGTCTAAGGAAAGGAACGCTTTCAGATCATATTTTTAAGGGAAACTGACTGGTATCGATGTTACACATGGGAAAATCACAAAAACACCCATGCAGCGTTTGTTTGGAATCGAGCTTATGTCAAACTACCAGTATTCAGCAAATTTGCTAGTGTTTGGCATATTTTTGTGGATGATATTGCGTTCGATTGTACTGTTATAATGTTTGTATTTTTGGACAGTAAGTTATCTTAGAGACATTGGTAATTTGGAAAATAAGATCTGCGCATTAGTAGTCCGATTTATAGATGTTTTGACTGTATGTTAGGTCTTACATGTTACAAATGGTGCCAGATAGTCAGAGCGTAATTTCTAAAATTAGAAGTACCGGAGTCCTATAGAATGCTGCGAAGAAAGAAGAAAAAATAAACAAATAAGATCATTAAAGTATTAAATATTTTAATTAAAGTTAAAACTCAATAAGATCTAAAGAAAAATTTAATAAATTATTAAATTAATGATAGATAGTTAAATAATTTATTATAAAAATATTTGTTTATAGCTACGGCAGGATTTATAGTTTCACTTAAAAACTAAAAAATAGGTCTTATAGCCTCTGGCAGTATTTCAGCCTGGAATACACTGTATAATACAGTATTAAATGATGATAGAAACAGACAATGTGACATGTAGACAGCAAGGAATCATAGAAAAGACTCTTCTTTTTCCAACGTTTCAATGAAAAAAGGGTAAAACCATTGAAGCATGGCTAATGATAATAGAGAAAATACTAGAAACATGATGAGAGTGTAGATGGAAATTTTAACTGAGAAGTGTAAGCGTTGAAAACAGAGAGAGAAGAATTCAACGTTGTCTGACCGTGATTCCCTGTTGATATAATTCTAGCTGTCAAGCAGAATGTGACGAGGAAAAAAACTTGCCCTGAATCCAACCCTGTAACAACATAAGAAACGTTAGATTCTGTACAGTTTTCTTCCCCAATATTTGTTTACATCGTTTCCAAAAGCCTATGTTTTCTTGAAGAGTTACTAGCGTTGTACGTGCATGACCAAGTTTTACTTTTGAGGATGAAAACGTTATCCGTTCTCATAAATTTATTACACTTCTTGCAGAATAAGTCTTAGAAATGTAGGTAGAGAGCTTTTCTTTCCTTAAAAGTCTTAACCTAGTCAAAAGGTTTGTTTCTCAGGAAAAGATACGTGTGCATTCAGAAGTAAGAATCGATTTTTAAGCCTTATTTGTTATTAAATTAAAACTTTACTGCTGAAATTGTAGTTCATTTACATAAAAGAAGCATGGGAGCCCTTTTATTTTAGGCTTCAGTGCCCTCCGGCTAGAATTAGAACTTGCTTCAAAAACTGAGAAGTACCCGAGCCCGGCTCCAACGCCATTTAAGCTCTACAGATAGTTGCAGATCGGCAGTGCTGTCCGTATAAAATTTTGAGTTTTTGTTTTATCCGATAGTCATTGATGGAATATCCTGTACACTCTAGTCATGTTGTTATGTGGACGGTTTTTAACCTTAGACTGCTCCTGGTCACGCATATAAGGGAAAACCACAGAAGATAGCAGGCAAATTGCTATTGTTGAGGATGACGTGAGGTCACCTGATCGGTATCCCAAAGGTGGATTGCTGTGTTGAAATAAGCTAAAGTGAGATGATATGCTGCTGTATATTGTGGGTAGTCGGCTCGTACACTTCGGCATAAGTTCAGATCTTCGGAGCGCTGGGAAAATAGACTAAAGTGATTACGATCGAGAGTGCATTGGTTTTAGTAAGATCAAATCAAGGGAAAAAAAAGCACATCAAATCTATTTCCATAAGGGGAGAGATGGCTTCGGGAAACACTTTCTAAGGAAAACTGGATCCTATTCACGTTCCATAAGGGAAAACCACGAAAGCTTTCATGCAGCCAACCTGCTTGCCAGGATTTTATCCCGAATCGAACCACGAGTGCTAAGACCCACTGGTGGGCCTGTTTCTAATATCTAATAGGATAATAGTTTCTAACGAAATGTGCTGTGATTATATGATACATTAGGGAGAAAGATCTTTTGTATACCATTGCTGTTACTGATCCGGAAACAAACGCCCCAGTGTGTGTAACATGATAAAACATTATTGACATTTGATAATAGTTCATTTATTACATAAAGTTTCTGAAAAAAGGGTGTGTCTGTTTTATCGTTGATCATGTCTTGCAGTACGTTTAAGGCTGACAATGAATAATATCATAAACATTATATTAATATGGTCTTTTCCTTTAATGTGGTCTTTGTCTTTGGGTGGGGGACACGGGAGGTACTTGATACGCTGTGGTAGAACTGGAATTTGCTTGGTGTTTACTGAGACAGTTAGTGTCCTTCATAACTGTGTAAGGTTTTAGTTAAACTAACAAAGTTTTTATTTTAATTTATACTTTTCTATCTGTTCTCATTTCAACTTCCTGTTAGAAGAAGCGCACGTTTTAGCTTTATGCTAATTTGAAGTGGAGCCAAATTATATTTAAGCGAGAGGTAGGAACCTCTTAGTGTGAGAGAGCTGTTAGTCTCAGACCACGGTCACTCTATTCGACGTTCGCCTGACTAGCTAGCATTTAAATTGTAAGCCATATCGCTATTACGTGATTGCTTATTGAAGTAATTCCAAGTGCGTCAGTATTAGTTAAATCTTGCTACGCACCATTTAGTTTAGAGGCCAACCTCGCGTTATAGCTCTGTGAGCAACAACTAATTTAATTTCTATTTAGCTTTAGTTTAAATTTGACTGTTCGTTTTAGACCCAAGTGCGGTCTCTACTTTCTGTATCCCTCCCGAGTTGGGAAGTGGTTGTAAATAATTGTGATTTAATAAAAGAGGATTTTAAATCCCTTTCAAGTGCAGTTATTCTCCAACTTAATCACAGTATTCTACCACAGAACATAGCTGCATTCAGCTCCCTGTTCAAGATCAGGACTTCAACTAACTCACGAATATGTTCACCAAGAGTATGCACCGAACACTCAGTCCTGACAACTGTTGGTAAAAAATTATCGCACTTGCGAATAGTAACCGTTACCAGCATAATTCACAGTGGTATGCTTTGGAAATGTGGCTATGGTTTCACAGGGCGATTCAGTTAGAGAAAAATGTGATGATATGCATGGAATGTACAAGAGAAGAAACCTATGAATATTCAGTCCACCGATATAATTTTGTCTTATTACTCTTGCATGAAATTTACTGACTGGTTGGAGAAAGCATTAGAAGTGCATCTTGGATGTACGTGGAAATGTATATCCTGGCGTGATGAAGTCTCGAGCCAGCGTGACGAATGCTCGTGTTATGCTGTCAGATTAGATGTCAGGAAAGAATTCGAAGACAATTAAGTGTAGTGTTTGTAGAAAGAATTTTCAATTTTATCTTCAAACAGAGATTCTGTTTAAGAGGTCAGCGAGTCCTTTTATACTAATAAGGAGTATGTGTTCTGACATAATATTAGCTGTAAAAGTTAGACCATGACCAACATTGTCTCAAGGAGTCTAGAAGGTATTGCCTGGATGAAGTAAAGAGCAGGAATTTTCCTTAGTGTTGGTGGGGGAGCAAGAAAGTTGCTGATGGATGAAAAAGCAACTGTACGTAACTTAATTCATCTGAGATTGTAGTGCAATTTTTTGTACTTTTTTTTTCTTGTTATGAGCAGTCTTAGTTTGATAATAAATTCCATTTTTTGTAGATGAGCTGGTAAAGTGCTGTCACTAAATACTACTAATTTGTCTCGGGTTTTCTCGACGACTGTCTGTGTTGGTGTTTCGTTATAAAGATCTCTAATTACAAAATAGCTTATTAAAAATATTCAGTTGTGTTGTTGTGCATTTAGAGATGAATGTATCAAAATGCCGTTAAGCCAGAGAATTTTATTATATGTTAAACTGCGATGATGGGCTTCGTATGTGAAGCCGCAGAATGTTGATAATTAGTTCTGGGCTAAAACAGCGAAAGCGAAACGGCATACTTACATTAAAATTTTTTATGGTTTTTCCGTCAATAGTGCGAATACGATTCATTTGTTTATAGAAGATCGTCCTTCAACGCTGGCCTTCGATGTTTTTATAACTAATAAACATAAATTAAGTATTGATTTAAATTTTATTTAAATATACATAACTTGAGGTGGTTTTCTTTGTGCTTACGCTACTTTCCGTGTGTTGCTCATTATGGTTCAACATCATATTTGCGATTAACCTTGAAATGAATTTTTAAGTTGCTATTATGGAATGTAGGTTTCTTAGAGCACTCTCGATATTATATGAGTCTTTCGTTGCCAGCTTTACTGTATTATGATCTACTCACCTACGTCAGTCAGGCAGCTTTCTCCAAAATTTTCCGTCCTCAAAGCGAAAGCATAACGGCTGTTAAGTAACGTGCTTGGCACTGGTTTCTAATTCTCTAAATGTGGCATCTGTCCAAGTCGACAAATAAGACGCTTTCTTCTTTTAGTACTTAATTAAGGGCATCTTTTTCTAGTTCCATTTAACTTCGATTCACTATAAGGAAACTAAAAATTATATTTGCTTTTTTGTCTGAACTAGTTAATACTTAAAAGGTGTATGAGGTAGGAGATGGGAGAAGTTATTGAAAATTAGTATTTGTAAGAGGGACAAACCGTTTTCATTCGATAATCACTTTAGCAGTCTTCAGTACGCTTTCATTGGTATAATAAACACTTTTAACTATAATACTCGTGTTCAAGATATCAGAATTAATAAAAATTAATTGTTTTAATATTGGATATTACACAGTCCAGTCACATTAATGTCACCATCTGTCAAAAGCCAGAATAACCACCTTTCGCAGAGCGGACTGCTGCGAGACGTGCAGGAAGAGACTCAAATAGGTCCCTGAAGGTGTTCTCTGGGATGTTGAGCCATGCCGACTCTAATGCCGTGGCCAGCTGCGCTAGATTACGCGGTTGAGGATCCATGGCGCGAACAACTCGATCGAGATGGTCCCACAGATGCACGATTGGGTTTAAGTCAGGTGAGTTTGCTGGCCAGGGGAGGACGGTAAACTCATCCTGGTGCTCTTCGAACCACGCACGTACACTGGCAGCTGTATGGCACCTCGCATTGTCCTGCTGGAAGATGCCATCATCCTGAGGAAAAACAATGCGCATGTAGGGGTGAACATGGTCCGCAAGGACAGATGCGTACTTGTATTGATCCATTGTGCCTTCCACAATGATCAGTGAACCTAGAGAATGCCAGGAAAACATTCCCCAGACCATAATGCTCCCGCCTCCAGCTTGGACCGTTCCGGCAATGGTTGCAGGGTGGTTCCTTTCAGAGGTTTCACGCCTTATACGCCAACGTCCATCTGTCCGATGGAGCATAAAACGCGATTCATCCGAAAACGCAACCTGTCGCCACTCAGTGGACGTCCAGCTGCTGTACTGGCGTGCAAATTCTAGCCTTCGCCGTCGATGAACAGCAGTCAGCATAGGTGCACGAACCAGGCGTCTGCTTCGGAGGCCCAGACGCAGCAATGTTCGCTGAATAGTACTTTGGGAGACACTTTTGGTAGCCCCTTGGTTCATTTTGGTGGTCAGTTGCTCAACGGTAGCCCGTCTATCTGCCCGAACGCATCTCCGCAACCGTCGTTCGCCTCTGTCATCTATGGCCCGTGGTGCACCACATTTGCCACGTCGCTGATTTTGGACAGTCCCATTTTGCCATGCACGGTACACTTTTACCACGGCGGCACGCGAACAGTTCACAAACTCAGCCGTTTCGGAAATGCTTCCACCCTTGGCCCGAAAGCCAATGATCATGCCCTTTTGGAAGTCGGATAAATCGCTTCGTTTCTGCATTACGCCAACAATTGAAATGTTTTCCGAAGCCCTCACACACCCTTTATATACGCTCAACTGCACTGTGCTGCCACCTGCCTTCTGTGATTGGTTATTTAACTCTGACATGGAAAGTACGTGGTGGTCACATTAATGTGACTGGACTGTGTATTATGAATGCTGTTCAGTACTGTCCAGTCGTTTTTATATGACAAATACTACATTTTTCTTTTTAACGATCCTTCTATAACAAACTGTTTCATAACTTGATTAAAAAAGTGTAAAATGAGTATAAAATAAAATATGTAATAAGTTCCACTGTGAGAAGAATTAAACGCTGAGAAGAGTTAAACTTTCTCAATTTTTAAGAGCTGCCAGTAGTAAAAAGAATCGTATGTGCATTTGCAAAACCGTCAGCCACTAGAGAGTAAGCAATAGTAATCAGATCTAAAGAGAAAGAGGAGGGAGAAGTCACAGTAACTAGAATATTAAAATAAACAGCATTTTTACAGCTTCTGGTATTAGCGGTGCAATTCTATATTCACTCTCGCAGCAAATGATTGAAACTGCCACTTTGTATTTGCATTAAAATATGTCATAACTAAAACTAATGCTTTCGATAGTATTGAATACTTAAATGTTCATTTTAATATGTTATATTTTGAAGGTTGCGTACTTTTCCTTTAGCAAAGTAATTTTAATTATTCCGCAGAAATATTAAGTTTATTATATTTTTCAATTTTCATAGCATACTGAGAGATGGAAAACATAAAGATCGTATTAAATAGAGTTAAGAAGTGACTGAGCTTTTTAGAATTATTTAAAAATAAATATTTTTCGAATTAATTATGCCCAAAAAATGCGTTAGCGAGAATTCAAAAACACCGTAAATAAAGTTTTAAACGAGTATAGGAATCCAATCCCCTGCTTTTTTGGTTGTTTTGTTCAACTTCTCGGTGGTGGTGTTTCTGCAGCATGACGGTAATACCTTGGAAAGAGATACTTTGTGCTCAGTTCATGTGATAGAGAAATATTGTCAACCCGGGCCGCGTAATGGTAGACCGCACATTCAGTTGAACAATGTTAAACGAATTATGCACACTGCGGCATGCCCAGAAGAGAATTTGGCGCAATTAAGACTTTGGCGTAATTTTAAAAGAAGATAAATATGGTATATGGCTGACATTTCTGTCATCTGGACGTAAACAGTTCGGGGTTTTAAAACTTCTTAGGTTGTACGTTGCTTCATAACTTAGAGTGTAAATATCGATTATAAACTCTCCAAATTTTCGTTTCAGAAGGATTACAAAACAGGAAGCATTATATGATGTTGTTTATTGATTGTACTTGAGCTGAATGTTTATTGATTGTACTTCTGAGGAATAAAAGCAATCGATTATTTACCATGCGCTCCATTCATAAATACTTGACAACTTGAGGAATATATCTAGTTTAAATTACTGAATTAAAGCCAAAGAAATTATTACAAATAACTGATAACAAATGTAATGTTTATGAGCAAAATAAACCAAAAGGAAATGAAACAGAAGCAAGTGCAATAAGCACAAAAAAAAAGTGTCCATAGTAATGCAATCGTAAAGAGTCGCTAAGGCCTACATGACGAACAGGCCTTGTGTAGGGTTGTTTATTTTTATTCGCCAGCATTTTCTCCCACGCCAACGGTACACTACTGAGCATGCGCAGTAAGCGAAATTTGTTAACATTGATCAACTCAATGTGCGGTTTGCCATTACGCACCCGGGCCCCGGCAAACTTTTCGCCAGCGTTAAATTTATACTCTGCGAGCGGCTTCTGCAGCACCACGGAAAAAAGATACTGTGTGCTAAATTCAGGTGGCGAGAAATTATTGTCCACCACATTTTAGTCGGACACAATTGTAGAACTATCGAAATTTTTCGAACCAAGAAACGTGAGAAATCAGTTACGTCCTCGCTGGGATCCGAAAAATGGATTGTTTGATTGCTAGCTAGACGTTCTACCAATTACACAACAAAAGTATGTACATGGAAAAGCTATAATTCTTTATATGTTAATCTGAAGTACAGAAAATTATAAACTTAACGAAGTAAATTTGTATCAAATGTATTTTTTTATTTCTTTTCCTAAATTGTTTTTTTCAGAACACCTAAGTAATCAACAAAATGCAAAATACTAATTGAAGGGTGTTGTTTTGAATACGCAGGCAGACGCATTAAAGACAAGTGCTTTAAAAAACTACGGGTCTTCTTTGTTTCTCGCCTTCCCTTTTTTTATTATTTCTTAATTTTGCAGCAAATTGGAAAATCCAAACGTTTTAAAGTTTTTATCTACTCAGAACTGCCTTTATCCTTTTTGTGGATCATTTTAGGAGAGTTCGACCCGGTTCGATCGACCAGTGCGAATGGGCTGGCTGCAGGGCCGGTGAACCTAGTGCGACTGGACCAAGTGGCAAAAGTTTTAGAATTTAGGACCGGCAAAGATTGCAGGACGGCAAAATACCTGGCGCCGGCCCTGACTGACCTATGGTTGTTTTTTGTAGTTTTTCCCATGTGTAATATGAATACAAGCCATTAAATTCTTTCCCTTGGGCAACAGGTCTTCGTGTGTTATATCAAATAACCAAACCTACATATATAATTATGGATTCCTTTATGGAAATAAAGCTGAACTTGATTTTTAAGCAATTTTCTTTTCTCGGGTATCAAAGGTACCGAAACTGTTTTTGGTTCGCCTAAATTTATTCATAACATATAAATGAGAAAATGACCTTCCTTCCCCGTAAAATAAGATCGTCGCAAGTAAACATTTGTAATTTTATTTTACTAACAAATAATCTTTGAATAATGTTCTTTGAATTTAAGAGAAATTTTTGAAGTAAAATGAAGCGCTTTTCATGGTAATAAGTGATTACTTGTTCATTATATAGCATAGTTTATTTACTTTTGAGTGGCTTTTATTTATTGATTTCTTTGCCGTTTAGAGTTAGTCATCTGTCAGATATTTGTGTGAAAGTTCATTGAAGGACATTCTGGCTGAATGTGCATTTTATGTATTTATTTTTAGCAAAATGATTGCCCTTCAGTAGCATTACGGACGAATGCGCTTCCTATCTGAATCATTGTTAAGGAGGTATGCAAATATCCTTAGATTTTCTAGGTCAAGAATTAAAATTCCACGGAATCGTTCGAGAGGATCAAAGCTAAGATCAGAGAGATCCTTCCCTCTCTTTGTTGTAAGAACTGGAATTAGTCTTGATAAAAATTAAAATATATAGTATTTTAAATATTTCTAAGTGTAGAAATTTGTGGAATGTAATAAAGGTATAAAATTTTTTAACTTTGAAAAATTAAAAATGTATTTGAGATTGGAACTCTTTTTATAAAAAATCTGTTTATATATTTTTAGTGATATTTAGTTAAATATGTATGAGCTGGGATTGTACTGAGTGCTTTTGCTTTTTAGAATTCTGTTTTTCAGATAGGGTTGTAGATCATGTATATAGAAGCATTTGATTTTTGAAAATAATATTTAAAATGTTTTTGCATTCTTTGACTGTCGGACGTAATTACTGGCTCGAATTCGATATAAATAAGTAAGGCTTGCATTATTTATCCAATTTAGCTTATTTTTCAGTGAGTCACCTAAGCATCGGAAAATCTTTTTTTCCGCTAATTATTGCCGATTATTAGAAGTAAAATCATACTTAAACATTAACCAACATGTGTTTGACTTAAATATGCTTATTCTAATAATTATTACTTACACCATGATATAAGTAATAATCATTAAAGTAAGTGTGTTTTAAACATATGCTGGTTAATTTGAATCTTTTAATCGATTTTAATAAACAGATTATGACCTGGAACTTGTATAGCAATAGTGGTGTTGAGGTTTTTTTTTTTTTTTTTTTTTTTTTTTCCCCCCATTTTTTTCTTCCCCAGCTCTTTCTTTATATCATCTTAATTTCTTTAATAAGTCGTACATCAGTAAAACCTAATTTCAAATAAAGAGCCGTTCGTCAGAAAGTAAAGATGCCTAGCCTCCTCTGAAATTTCATACGGGGCAGGAAAGCGGAGGCAAGTATGAGCTTCGCGGATATCTAATCCTGTGTGATTTAAAAATCATAAATCTCCCCCACCCTCCGTCTCCTAGAAGGTGACTTGAATTTTTTGTTACGAAATTAATAGCACTGATTTAACATGTTCAGTGTATGAATTTGTAATTGCAAATGTTGTTTCTGATTTTAATATCATCTTAGCTGTGAGAATTCAGCTGAGTCAATATTATAGTACTATAACACTAAGTAAGAATATTCCGTCAATATGTAGTGCATTTTCTCGCATTCGGAAATAGTATATTCTGCAATAAAGGCACTAAAGTTATAGGAATAATTAAAAAAATTATAAAAAAAGGTGAACGCTTTCAGATTTTATATTGTTTTTTTAACGTTTTGTATGTTACCTTTATTGATTAAACCAGTAAGAAATGGAAAGAAATCTCGAGCATAAAATATCCGTGCTTGACGATGCACGCGATATTAATGTTAATGGAACGTTTTGAAATCGATAAGCTTGGAGTGGAAGACTACGTTATTCAGAATTTGATGTCTCTAGGTACTGTTGTTGTTTCACAATGCGAGAATCATGCTGATTCTTCATTATTTTTTATTACTTCAAATATTTATTTACATTATTTTTTTATTATTGCAGGGTTGTAATATTTGATGGCAGCAATTTGAAAAGTGATTGAGAGTTTTATAGTGAACCAACGCAAAATGCCAAAATGAAATTAATAGCCCTTCTAGGCAGTTTGCCTCTTTAGGTTAAAAACGCTGTGTTTCAATGAAAGGCATCTTATAGAAAGCAAACAAAAATGAGTGACCAAATTATGATTCCCAAAGTTTCAAAACTAAAGTATACGTAAGCATATGTGCCTTCTAATGGTTAAGAAGATAGGATCGTTGAGCACTGATAATTTGGCCTGGACTCAGCTCTTAATGAATGGGCTTCCGGTTTTCGTAGATACACTAATATACAGATTGATACAGATAATATACAGATTGCGGAACAGCTGCGTCCATGTTTTCAAAGTCTTCTTTATATATAATATAAATACAAGCTAGTTTCTCTTAGAAAATTGTGTATAAAGGTATCCTTTTCTCTTGCTTTGAGAGCCCATGCATGGCTTGCCTAATTCGAGTAAATAAACAAACACAGATACATACGTATAATATAAAATGTAAACATGAAGAAAAAAAAATAGTGTAACGGAAGAACCTTCATTCAACCCCCCTCCCCAGTCCTCTCCATTGGCGGGCGTTTAGCCGACTTATGCCTGGCCATTTTATCGTGGAAGCACCTAATAGGCGGCCTCCGTTGCCTCTTATGAAGGGATGGACAGTTGCGACCTTGCCTTCTCTGGGATTCGAGCCCGGGCTCTTCGGTATCGCAGTACGTTCCCCTATCCACTATACCGTCTGGGCGGCCTTACTTTAAAAAATTTATTCCAAGATAAACAATATAATACAAGCATTTGAAATCGAAGTTATTTTTTGTGAGAGAAAGACATTTTTTAGGAAAAACATTGAAGGAACTTTCTATAGAAATCCTGTCAGAAAGTGCATTTGAACCTGTCTAACTAAAAATGAGAACAATAAATTACTAAATTTGTAATATGTAGCATATTATTTGTAAGTAATCCTATAACCACTTGAATTTAAATACCCTAAGGTTTTTTTTTTTTTTTTAACTCTATTCAATGTTTCTTTCTGCCCTTCTTTTATAATTCAAGTAATGGTATTTCATAATTGCAGTATTGAACAAGGTATAAAGCTACGTCAAAAAGCTTTCCTATTCTTGTTATTTTATTGCACATTGCTATGCCAGAACTAGAAATAAATTCGTATTCGTGTATCTTCGATGATATAACAGTTTTGGCTTTGATGTGTGTAACTAAGTTAAATACCTTTCCTTTATGATTTTTTGTTCCGCAAGAGAGTAAAAAAATTCTTGTAATTTATCTTGTCTAAAATAAATGAAATAATTAATTGACACTACATTCTGATAAAAATTAAGGAATAGATTCGCCATATCTTACATAATGTGATGTAACATAAGTTTGACGTTATGTGCGAGAAAATGATGAGAGTGTATTAATTGACATAGAAACATCAACCGGAAAATATGAATTATTTCAGTTAACGTACAGTTTTCAGTTATTTGAAGAAATAGCTGTATATTTTCGCATAATTTCATTTTCAGAATTTCCATTCATTAATTTTACGTCCAAACCAGGCATAGGATTTTTTTGTTATCATTTTTTGCGTTAAATCGGAAAGTTTTGTTGACATGTTTTATTGAAATGGAAGTATGCTGTTACTCACGCCATGGTCACGGTGGCCTTCGAAACTTCACTTGGGTGCGTATACAGTTCAACCGATTTACTTGAAGCGGCTTCCAAAACTTAGTCGTATTCACGACCCTCCTTGTCGACCGTGAAAGAAATGATACTTTCGACTTCACTTAGGCAGCCTGTAACAGCTAAAATATAGTGACGCATTTCTATTTAATGCTTATATATATATATATATATATTTAGTATAAACGCTTTCTAATTTTTTTCTAAAGTAATGTTTAAACAATGCTTAAATGAAGTTCAAAAGGCATAAACAATTAATTTTTAAGATTTATCGTCCAAATGATTTGCTCATGGTATAAATACTAATATTTTGGGGGAATATGTTAAAATACATTTTGTAATGTTATGCGAAACTGAAATACATAGCAAGTTAGTAATGAAATAATGGGGCGGGGGGACTTTTCATTTGAAAACAGCTTTAGCGTTAAATGTATAAGTAAGTAATTAACTTTGGAAGATAATTTTAGGAATTTCACAGAAGATATATATCGGGAGTGGGTTGCTCTGTAGATGATAATCCCTTGTACTGATACATTGAAGCCTCTGTACAAACCATATAAGCCATCAGATTTACAGAAGATATGTACGGCCGAAAATTACTTACTTTTATGGAGAGTTGTAGTCCTTTATACTTTTTTGTACTAAGTAAAGGAAATATTGTAATCGCCACAGGTTTCCGGTATTATATTTCAACGAAAATATCCATTTTGAACGATCTCGAATCCATTTAAACAATTTTTTTGCATGACGTCTGTGCATACGGGCAGAATAAAGGACTCTTTTTATTTCCTTGTACGAAGTAAAAAGGAAGTTGGTAAACTGCCCGTATTTCTATTTAAAAGTGATTGAATTATATTGTTCTTATCTTTCGGTAAGTTTTTAATGCATTTTGTCAATCTGCATGTAATAGTTGTAGAATTGTCGGCAATTTATAAGTGGCGCTAGGCCTAACGAGGCCACTATTTGTTTACATTTGAAACTCACAGTAGAATCGTGAATTAAGTCATTTGTTCAACAGGTTCTACGTCTTTTTGCCCAGTGAAACCAAAAGTAAACTTTCAGTTTTGTGCACCAGATTTTGTCCTCCTTCCCGCTGGCCAAATTTCTTGTTTTTGCTTAGAAAACTCTTAATTGAAAATACTGTTCTTTTTAACTGTTCTGCACTGTATTTGATATTTTAGGTTTTTCTATAATTTACAGTTTTTATTACAGATGTTTTAAGTTTTCATGTGTTTTTTCCTTAAGAAATACATCTTAATGACATAAGTTTAAATGAAGTGTAGCAAAAAATATGTATAATTTAATAGGTCGTACTAAGAAGTCATATGGTGTTCACATCAGATATTTTCGTTTTATCTTCAAGTAAAGTACTTCTTGTAAAATTGTTATAGCATCTATAGCAGTGATTCTCAACCTTTTTCTGTCGCGGCACACTTTTAACGATTTCAAAATTTGGCGGCACACAAAGAAAAACATAAGCTTAAAAGTTGTTCACTTACTTATAATACACTGTGTAAAATATATGAGAGAATTACTTAAGGATTATAAGAGCCATGATCCCCTATTTTCATTTTTATGAATTTGCAAATTTTATAATATACATTTGGAACAGAAAAAGCAAAAAAGTTGAAAATACAAAAACAGGGAAAAACAAAGTTAATCCTTTTTTTATTTAAAGCCCCAAACAGAACTTGTCAAGGGAAAAGTGTTCGGAAGCTTTAAACAAAGTCAATTAACTGAACAACAAGAACCGGTTTCATTCCTATCAACTCACTGAGACCTCTATCGTGAATTAGCATAATGGTTATTAATTCTAAAAAATTCTTTATATACAATACTTAAAAAAGTCTATTCAATTTTGAGGCTCTCATTGAGTTGGTCTCTTTTCCCTACCCGTTTTTCTTCTCCGAACACAAACAAACGATACAAGGAAAAAATTTTACATGTAATGCCGAAATAAAAGATTTATAATCAAGTGAAAAGATTGGACGAATTACAATCGAAAGAAATATCTATAAAATTTTTTTAAATAATAGGACAAGAATAAAAATATAAAATGCTGTACTAATTACAATGCAAAGCTCAAATTTTTATAAATAAATTACAATTTTTACAAATAAAAAATTTGATTGTGAAATGTAAATACTAAATAAGGGCCAGGTTCGAATGCGTACTTAAAATGAAATTACTTTTTGCTAACGTAAAAGGAATGGAGAAATAAATGCGACCATAGAGGGGAATTAAGCAAAAAATTGCTACAAATGGAGGGATTTTGCAACAACAAATAATAATGAAAAAACACTTCCTAACTGTAGGTGCTTCTTTTCCATAGCGAAAGTATTATGCTACGGGCTGCCTCGCTGTAGGTCAGGGCATACAAACTGCTACGTAATTTGCGACGCTTTTACTAAGCCTATGTTCTGAGAAAGGAGGGATCCAGTATTTTAAGCAAAAGAGAAATTATTTTATTAGGAATTTTATTGTGTTGAAGTGTATTAATGAAGTAGTAAATTTCTTGTAGAAATTCTGCATCATTGTTGATTCTTTTTATCCTGAGAAGTTGGGAATTAATGGTATTAATTATGACGTTTTTCGAGATGTTAGATGTCCAATTGGTCAGTTTTAGCGTGTTAAATTTGAATTCTTATCGTTTATTGTAAATTTAAATTTTCTTGTAATCAATGGTATTTAAGTCAAGGTAGATTATGTTGTTTTAAAAAAGCCGGCATTTACCTTAATCTTTAAATTCCTTCTAACAAGTGATATGAAATTGTTCCTTAAACCGAAAGGAGACAATTTGTGGATGACTTTAACAAGAATTTAATGTATATATGTAATTTAATTCCTTAGAATTCTATCTTTGACACTCTACATCAGTGAATTAAGTTAGTAGTATTTCTTTACATAATTAAATACTTTCTAATTTTCTGGTCGCTATTGAACTTTTACTAATTAAGAGCCTTTTCCTTTTTTGAAAAGACGTTTTTATAGCCCGAATGCGTGAAAAATGGCGACTTTTTACTGACAAAACATTTTCTATTTCCGAAACTTTGGGCAACTCTACCAGCACCCCCTCTTTCAGTCATTCAGACGCTTCCGTCTTAAAAATTCCAACACATTCCCCCAAAAAATACTGGATCCGTCCTTTCTCAGAACATAGGCTTAGTAAAAGTGTCGCAAATTACGTAGCAGTTTGTATGCCCTGACCTACAGCATGGCAGCCCGTAGCATAACTACTGTCGCTTTGGAAAAGAAGCACCTGCATGCAGGAAGTGGTTTTTCATTATTATTTGTTGTTGCAAAACCCCTTCATTTGTAGCAATTTTTTACTTAGTTCCCCTCAATGGTCGCATTTATTTCTCCATTCCTTTTACTTTAGCAAAAAGTATTTTCATTTTAAGTACCCATTCGAACCTCGACCTTATTTAGCTTTTACATTTGACAATCAAATTTTTCGATAAAAAAATTTGAGCTTTACATTGGAATTTGTACAGCATTTTATTATTTTTAAAACTTTTATAGATATTTCTTTCGATTATAATTCGTCCAATCTTTTCACTTGATTATAAATCTTTTATTTCGGCATTACATGTAAATTTTTTTCCTTGTATCGTTTGTTTCTATTTGTGTTCGAACAACAAAAACGGGTTGGGAAAAGAAACCAACCCAATGGGAGCCTCAAAATTGAATAGATTTTTTTGAAGTATTGTATATAAAGAATTTTTTAGAATTAATAACCATTATGCTAATTGACGATAGAGGTCTCAGTGAGTTGATCGGAATGAAACCGGTTCTTGTTGTTCAGTTAATTGACTTTGTTTAAAGCTTCCGAACACTTTTCCCTTGACAAGGTCTGTTTGGGGCTTTAAATAAAAAAAGGATTAACTTTGTTTTTCCCTGTTTTTGTATTTTCAACTTTTTTGCTTTTTCTGTTCCAAATGTATATTATAAAATTTGCAAATTCATAAAAATGAAAATAGGTAGGTGATCATGGTTCTTACAATCCTTGAGTAATTCTCTCATATACACTCATGTCCAAAATTATGTTTACATGCATAAATTCACGGATTTCTCAGAGACTAATAATTTAATGAATTTTCGTGGAATCATACATAACATGATGACACATAAATGCAAAAGAAAAAATTGAAGATCACCTCATATGATATAAAATTGTAGCATGAAACAATAAAAATGGTAATAAAGTGTGACAAAGAGAGTTAAGAAAAAAAGGAATGATTCAGAAAAAGAATTAAATCTTACGAATTTAATATGGAATATGATCTCCCCTGACTTGTACACACATATCACAACGTGTTTTAAGGCTGGAAATAACGTTGTTAACCACAGTTTGGGGAATTAATCTCCACTCTTCCAGCAATGCCGTCTTCAGAGCATTTACATCTCTAGGAGGGGGATGTATACGTGCAATTGCTCTTCCAAGGTAGTCCCATAAGTTCTCTATCGGGTTAAGGTCAGGAGAGTTTGGTGGCCAAAATATTCGCTTAATGTCTTCACTTTCAAGGAATTCATCAACGAGGTTTGCTCGATGTGGACGGGCATTATCATCCATAAATAAAAAGTCAGGTCCATATGCACCCCTGAAAAGTCTTAATAAGGATCTAAGACCTCATCCCGATATATCTGGCCTGTCACAGATCCGCTGCTGAACACGTGTAGGGGCGTACGTTCATCGATCATTATTCCACCCCATACCATCACACCTCCGCTACCGAAACGGTCAGTTTCCACAATGTTCGAGGGATCATTTCGTGTTCCTGACTCCCTCCAGATGTAAACACTTTTAGAATCACCAGTTAAACTAAACCGCGACTCATCAGTAAAGAGAACATGGGACCATTGATGTTCAGTCCAGTTTTGATGTTCTTTACACCAATTAAAGCGATGCCTCTTTTTCTGTAAACAGGGTTCGTAGGGTCCTTAAGAGTCCTTAAAAGTCCTTAGGTTTTTGGGAATCGATTTTTGGTCCTTAAAAGTCCTTAATTTCGGCCAAAATCGGCAGAAGGTCCTTAATTTTAATCATCTGAAATTACTGTCTGTTTTTACGACTGCCAGTTTGAGTGTGAATTAGCATTTTGGAGGAATATTTTTGGCGATTCACTGACATATATGATTATCTTTTGAATGGGTGAATGGGTTCATGTGTTATAATTTCTTCTTATTTCTAATATAAATAGTGGGATATTCGAGTTTCTAAGCAAGAAGTGAAACATAAGCATTTCGAAA
>KK112762.1:348859-362924 GCA_000611955.2 Stegodyphus mimosarum
TTAAACTTAATTTTATTAGATTATTTTTAGAAATTTTATTAGATTGTGATTTTAATAGGGCGTTTTTAACAAATATTATTAAAAAATAAATAAAATTTCATATTGGCTATGTAAATCCATAATGACTAAGGTTATCTAACTACCTAATTTAATTATTTATAACTAACTGCTTACCCTTAAAAATTTTCTCTGCATATTAAAGCGAGTTATTGCCTTTCATTAATCCTTGTCGTGGCCACAAGATAAAACACAAAAATGTAAAAAATCACATAAAACTTATTCTTTGCATCTAGTGAGACTTTAAACAATACAAAACAACTTACCACCTGTGGTGCTTTAGTGGTTTATTAGACCTACACGAAGCTACGACACTAACTGTGACAGACAGAACCCAGCTAACTTTCAGATCTTGCCAACCGTGCCTACATCAAGCCTTTTAGGTTAGTTCTAATCAGCAGGTCTCTCTCTAGGCAAGCAGCAGCCGTGACAGGGCGATCTTTTATGAATCATACTGAGTATGATCTACTTCTAATTTTAATCTATGCCGCTTGACATAAAATCTACTTGCTATTTACTAAGCCAGTAGACTGAGCAAGTATGTGACAAAAATGAAGCATTAAAAAAAAGTCATAAAACTAACTGTTAGCAAAACATAAATAAAATGTCACTTATTTTCTTTCAAATATGTCCAGTTATTATAAATGTAAAATATTTAATGCTGCTTGATACATTTTATAAAGTTGATTTTATTCTCAAACTTATTAATAATTTTGTTAATTAATTCATGTTTAATAAATATTCATCCTACTTACGGATCTATTTTCTTTTTAGGATGGTATTACAAAAGTGAAATTCAGGCATAGATAATATTTTAATTGAATTTATTCAGTTCCCATTTGTTCATAGGTCCTTAATTTTTTTCATTAATGGTCCTTAAAAGTACTTAATTTCCATGCGCAGAAATGTGTACGAACCCTGGTAAAGACAGTAAAACACATACCCTTGGCTTTCTGGCATAAAGGCCTTTTTCATTAAGCCTTCTGTATATTGTTTGCCGTGATGCAACAGTTCCAGTGGCGGCTGCAAGCTCTGAACTTAACTGGCGAGCAGTAGCCTTTCTGTTACGACGGGCAGTTAATGCCAGATACCGATCTTCAGAAGCAGTTGTCATTCGTTTCCGACCTTGTCCAGGCCTCCTTACAACACTTCCATCATTTTGAAATTGTTTCCATAGCTTAGAGACTGTCTGTCTTGAAATATTCAGACATGTGGCTGTTTCCATGATTGACTGCCCTGCTTCTAAACAGCCGATAATTCGCCACTTTACAGATTCTTCCAAATGATACTTCGAAGCCATAACAAACCGCTTTGAGTCCTACACACTGAAATCAAACGGCTTGTTGCAGAAATTCACTCAAATATTCAGTTTGCGCAAAGCACTTGATTCACCCTTGGATGACGTAACGCCTAGATTTGCATATCACAAACCGTTTGATTACTTTTGATTGGATAAGGCTAACACACTTCCCTGCAAATACAGAACACATTGATTTGATATTTCATTGAATATCATCATTTTTGGGTATGTAAAGATAATTTTGGACATGAGTGTAATTCATTTCCCATATTAGATGGTATAAAATTTTGCAACACTACGCGCAGATTTTTCTACTAGTTTTTCAAGTTTTTTTCTCTCAACAACAAATAGAACATTTGTCAACTTTCTCAGTAACACTGTGTAAAATAGTTTATGATAATAATTTTGAATGTAAAATATAATAATATGCACTACAAAAACAGCAATACCTTTATTAAAGGATTAATTACAAGTTAATAATAAGAATACTTTTAATGAGAAATTTCATTTATATTTGGTCATAAAATGACAGTGCTACTCTCATATCGTCTTCTACATTTAACAGTCTCGATATTTTATTCGGGTTTATGTTGGTTAATACTGAGAATCCGAATTCACACAAATAAGATGTAGAAAATTGTAATAATATTTTTAAAGCTTTTTTGGCCATCATGGGATAATCGCATCTAATGTTAATCCAAAATGAATTAATCGATTCGTCCGAATATTTTAAGATTAAATCTGGATTATTAAAAGGTGAAATTAGTTCTGCCTCTTCATTGAAAGTTAATTCAAATACAGAAGTATTCGTTATCACAAATGGATGACGAGCCCCATCAAAATTTTTTATATCTAAATTTGGGAAATAATGAATAATTCTCTCCTCTAATGTTGTCAAGTGGTTAATTACAATTTTATGAATAGGTTTATTAAAATCTTTTGGAATTGACTCAAACTTTTCTAAATTGCCTTCCTGAGCTTTATTCTTCCATAAAGTTATATGTTTTTGGAATTCAACCAGTTTATTTGTTGAGTTTAATATATTTTCTTTGGGCCCTTGCGTACTTGAATTGATGTTATTAAAAATGACAAAAAATGTCTGATAAGTAAGCTAATCTCCCATCTCCACCAATCAGAACATCTCCATTTAAATTATGTACTGAACATGCGCGAAAATGCTCCGGATTGCGCTCTGCTCCCAGGGCACCAAAATAGGCTTGAATACCACAATTGGCGCGCCTTTTAATGTCCTAAAAACCGAATTTCGCCATTTCTCATGTGTACCATATACTAGGATTAAACCCATTGTAATTTTTACTATTAACATTTCCAAAATTCGTCGGCACACAAAAGTGCCGATGCAAAGTGGTTGAGAATCGCTGATCTGTAGGGTTTTAACGAAAGTTTCCCGCCATCGCAAATATTGTCTAAGTAAATAGTTCACTTTGGCGTTTTTAATCATATTTTGTCGAACGGTTTTTGGCATTTGAAAGAAAGAGACTCGCTTTAGAACACTGTGTTGTGAAATTTGTAAAAAGATATCATTATCATTAGTACAAGGTGTCTGACATAGAACTATCAAGCTACCAAATTAGACAAATCATTTACTTCTAGTTTTATTGTAGAAAGTCAGCTATAGAATGTCACCAAATCATGTGTATAGCTTTAGGTACTAATATTGTATCATATGACACTGTGAAGGTTTGGTACCAAAAGTTCAAAACTAAGGACTATGACATTTCAAGAAGCAGAACGCTCTGGCCGGTCTACTGATGTTAATGAGGGCCGCCTGTGAGACTGAGAAGAAGATCAGCATGCAACCTCTTGAGAACTTGCTAAGGAGTTAGACGTTAGTGCCATGTCCAGTAGTTCGCGCTATGCATCGCATAAACTTGACGTACAAGTTCAAATGCAGATAAAGACAGACGTCTTCGGGCCTGCACTATTCTGCTCGAATATCAACGGAAGGACAAAAGCTTGGACCGGATCGTCATTTGAGACCGAAAAAGGGGGTTCGTCTGCGCCCGATGAGTCCGTCGGCAGGGTCGCAAAGCACAGTTTAAGTAACAAAAATCATGCATGTAGGATTGCCGTGGTGTTATATACAAAGCATAACTGGGAAAAGGTAAAACACTCGACAGTAAGGTGCACAGCGAGTTGCTAGTCCGTACTGACGCTGCTGTCAAGGAAAAACGTCAACCTGAGTTTCGGTGCAAAAAGGTAATGTGCCATCAAGATAATGTAAGACTACATGTGTTTGCATTCACCGGCTGGACTCTGTACGGATTGGAATGAGATCTTTTTCCACACCCATCATCTAGCCCCCGACATCGATTCTTTGGACTTCTACCTTTTTTTCACCTTTCTGGCGCTACATATTGCTGGTGCTATCTTCCACTGTGTTTAGGACGTCCGAAATGAGGGTGATCTGTTTTTGGACTTGCGACTACCAAGTTTCTGGGCCGAAAGCTTTGAAAAACTACTAGAACGTTGGCAGAAAATAATACATTTGAGTGGTGTTTACTACCACACTTAAAGGTACTGCTTTCATGTTTTCTTTTTTCTAACTTTATTAAGAACGATTTTTGGCGGAAAGCTTACGTTGCAACCAGATATTTTCCGAAACTGGATATTCAAAAGGATTTCTTCATTTTCTGAATGGCATTCAGTTACTTTTATTTATTTCATAATTGTCTTATAATTTATTGATTGTATTTTAATATTGCCTAAAAATGTCATCATTAATACTTATGATTGAGATTAAAAGAAACAGTATATAAATTAAAATTAAAAAAATCTGAAAAATCTACTTTGGCAGTGAATTTAAATTTATAAGGATAATAGCGTATGTGTGTGATAGTACAATTAAATTAATAATTTCGTTACTTATACACCCCATGTTTTTATTATTCGCTATATAAAATTATAGATGGATATTGTAAACATAATTATTAAATCTATTATCTCCATTAAATTATATGATAAATTATTTTTCTCCTTTTAGTGCATTAATAATCATATCCATTTTAAAGGAAACTTATTCTATAATTTTTTTTATGCCGTTTCTCATGCATTTTTAAATGTCTGATGGAGTAGAACTTCGATTAATCGAACTGAATGTCTAAATATAGAATTTGAAATTTGTGTTAACTTTTCTAGATAAATTGAATTCAGAAACCAAAGTAGGAATCCCCGCTTCCCGCCCTTCAGTTTCACTTAATGCATTTGGAACGCATTAAGCGTTTAGATTTAAAATTTTCGTAGAGCAATTCCTTGTATTACGAAATTGTATTGCTCAAAGTAATTTTATTTACTTTTCTAAAACTTTTCATGTGCAGTAAAAAAATTGCAGTTCCGTAGCATGGGATTAAACTTGGAGGAAAAATGAGTAAAGCTACTGACATTAATTTTCATTTTTGCGAAGATTATTATGTGGGATTTTTTTAACTGTTACGTACTATACAAAAAATAGCTAATAATTAGTTTGCTGGGAAAGCTCCTATTTGTAGATATTATGGTGAGTAGACGAACAACACTTTTATCTATTGATAAAATGGGGCTTTCTTTGCGAAGAGGAAAACAATAAAAAATGTATGTAAGTTGAAATTTTAAACCTCATCTTTACCAGCCTTACATTTTTGTTAAATACGAAAGGAAAAAATATAAAATTATTATGCATTGATTGAGCATCTGGATTCTTTCAAAAGGTGAAGTCGTGGCAGAATTTCTCATTCCTGTCTTCCATGTACCCTCAAAATAATCATGTTATTGAGTGCTCTACACTAGGTAAGAAAAGTTTTCCGCTTTTTGCCGGAAACCCGTTCCCCCTCCTCATCTCATTTTAGCTGTTTTCATACAACGTTTAAGAATTGTAATGAGAGTTGTATTTTGTTTTTCTTATAAAGCATAAAGAAAAAACAGGCTTCTTACTCTAAGTAGTCTATTTTTCCTTCAGGCTAAATTCTTAAAATTATTGAATGTTCTTATTTATGTTTAATGCTTGATTAAAATATAAGAATCTTCTCTGTGAATTGTCCCTCCAACTTACACCTCCGAAAAGAGTCATAACTATATGATTAATTTATAACAGTTTATTTTATTTGAAGGACTATCTCTGATATTGTATATGCTAAAGTGTGTTAAGAAAAAGATGTATTTTCTTTCGTTGAGCTGCTTGATGATACTGGGTGATGAAAATGGCAGATGGAAGAAGAAAAAAGTTTGATTATTAAAGCGATTACATTCCGTGATTTATAAATTCTCTTCAGGTGGCAAAAGGCATCGTATCATACGGATTAACTATAAGCAAGTCCCACAAATTTTAAAAAAGCCTCTCTACTGGAATGTGAAAATGAATTGATGTATGAAGGGAAGAGCTGCCATTTAATTTTAATTATGGAAATTTATGCTGCTAACTACAGGAATAGAAGCTCTTTCCGTGCATGCAGCATGTATATATCATAATTTTTCCCCAATATTTTCTGCACAACCATGCGTAAGCAGTTTGTTATACAAGCCGCTTACGTGGACAGCTGCGTAAATTAGTTATAGAAAAATTTATAATGATTTTAATGTGTCTAGCTAATGTATTTTCTCAGGTCCAGCGAGAAAGTAATAATAAGGAGATGAATATTGTGTTTATTGCTTTAATATATCTTAGTTTGTTAATCAGTAACAGCCAGGTTGAATTTGGAAGAAAAATTAAATAAATTATGCTTTGCCAATAGGGAACACACTGGCACGTGGAAAACTGTTTTATTTCTGGCAGAGGCAATACATTTCCTTTAAATCGCTGAGTTTTATTGATTAGAATTGAAACATAAGTAGATTAGCCGAGAGAAAACACATTGCATAAATCGCCGAGTGTGTTAATCAAAATTTTATGAAATAAAAACAAATTCGAAATTTAAAATTCAGGCTTCAAAGTGAATATGTCCAGGTGATGGACTGTATATGTTCAAAATTTGGTGTCTTTAGGTGCCGCCTTTTTTTTACAGTGCAAAGAACATACATATCTACATACAGATTCTTCATTCCTTAATACTAAAGATAATCTGAATGTCCTGGAAATAAGCAGAAATCAGCATTTAGGTTGTAATCTAAAAATGTGGTATAAAAGATTGCCTTTGAAAATAGATTTTCTGCTCTGTTATCTTTAAAGATGTCAGATTTAAATGTATTTTTTTCCCCTTACACTACGTTACTCTCACATTTATGATTTTTAACAACAGCAGACAATGCAGATCAATGTTTTATAAGCTTTTCGATAAATTAAAAAAGCGTGGTGTACCAAGGAAGGTGTCAGTGTATTAGGGGTTTTAATATCGGTTTATTAAGAGATTATTAAACGCAGAAATATATTTACTATATTAGTAAAATATATTTATTATACAGAGTGTTTATAAAGGCCCGGACCCATTTTGATGTTTAATAACTCATAAAATAATGAAGATATAAACAAACTTATGGCATTTATTGATGGAATAACTTATATATTTTTCTTTTCAGGTTTGAATATCTTTACTTTTGTAAATATCGTTTGCGCGTGTGGTTAATTTCAGATAATTCCATTTTCCAGTCTAAATAAATATACTTTTCTAAATATTGTCCCCTTATTAATTGCATTTTTCTCTCTTTTGTTTTTGGCATATGGGATCGGATATAGGGATCTGAAAACCCCCATGAATACCGTGAGGCACAAAAGGGATTCCCCAAAGGTTAATGTGTGGTGTGAACTAATGCAGATCGAGTCATTGGGCCATTCTTTTTTACATAAAAGACGGTCTCATCAGTTGTATACTTAGACATGTTGGAAAACTTCGTATTTCCACAACTAGAAGAGCTTCAGCCACATGTCTTTTTGCAACAAGGTGGTGCACCACCTCATTGGGAGGAAGAGGGATTGGGCGAGGAGGTTCAATTCCTTGGCCACCCAGATCACCTGATATAACGCCGCTGGCCTTTTTCCTTTGGGGATTTGCAAAGGACAACGTTTACAGAAGGAGAGTGTCGAATATTGATGACCTAAAAGCCAGAATTACAACCACAATAGCCTCTGTGGATGCCGACATGCTTGCCGGTACCGAGCGTGAAATTGAATATCGATTTGATATTCTCCGTGCAACGAAGGGGACACACGTGGAAGTTCATTGACAAGGGTCATGAAACTTTTTGAGTCTATCTAACCATTTATGTTATTAATTTTAATCTATCTTCATTATTTTATGAGTTATTAAACATCAAAATGGGTCCGAGACTTTATAAACACCCTGTATTATCAAATTTTTAATTCTATTGTTAAAAGAAGAAGTATAATAGAAATAATTTTGAGTATTCGTATTTGTGACAAAAGCACGTAAGGAAATGTGTTAATTCACGTTAGTTACGTGGGCTTTTGTGGATTATTAATTGAAGAGTGTCGGATATACTCATTAGTTAGTTTTCTGGTCGCGGAAATAGGTGAGATATGTACTACCATTTTGGCCCGAACACTAGAATGGCCTTACGTATTGGTTTCAGTAGTTAAAGGCGCATAAATTTCTTGTATTGCACTCTTTCGTAGAAGTTGTCAGGACTGGGTGTTCTGTGCGTGTGTTTAGCGAACATTGTGAAGTACTTACTAGGGTTTTTATCCTCAAGTCCTGGACTGGAACAGGGAGCTGAAAAATACGCTTTGTTCTGGTGTAGATACTGTGCTGCAGAATAACTGCACTTGAAAGGGATTTAAAATCCTCTTTTATTAAATCGCTATTATTTACACACTTCCCAACTCGGGAGAGATACAGAAAGTAAAAGACCACACTTGGGCCTAACTTAACAAATCAAATAATTCTAAATAAATATCTAAACTAAAATAGAGATCTAATTAAACTTTGCTCACAGAGCAAATCGCGGAGTTTGGCCTCTAACTAAATGGTGCGTAGCAAGAAAAACTAATACTAGCGCACTTCAATTTATTTCAATAAGTAATCACGTAGTAAGCACTATGGCTTATAATTTTAACTGCTAGCTGGTCAGGCGAACGTCGAGCAGAATGACCGTGATCTGAGACTAAAAGCTCTCTCACACTGAGAGGTTTCTACCTCTGGTTTAAATAGTACTTGGCTGTACTTCAAATTAGCATAAGCTGAAAACGCGCGCTTCTTCTGACGGGAAGTTGAAACAGAGAAGAGACAGAAAGATTTAAATTAAAATAAAACTTTGTTAGTTTAACTAAAACCTTACAAAGTAAGCAAGTAAACTTCGAATAAAACGTTTATTTGAGTAGCTCCCATAATCAAGAACTAAGCATTTTTCCGTAACTTTCCAATAATGGGCAAACAAGTGAATCTAGGAGCATATAGTCCGATTCCTTGTCCTGGAATCACATTGACTGTGTAGGATTTGTATTATTTTTCAATATCCAACACAAGCAGAGTCCTGTCTCATAGAAACCTCGCCACAAATCGCCTTTCTCTAATCTAGCACTCGAGTGCCTTTCCCTAGTCAGCAAACAACTTTTTAACTCGGTCCTAGTTATCACATTTCTGTATTAGGTTTGTCTGCCTACGAGAAGAATAGCTCTCGCCACTGCCTGACAGGTGGCGGTCGTTATAGCAGCTGGGCTAATATATTTCAAACAGGGGCGAACCAACGGTTGCTTTATTCTTATTTTGTTTTTGGCAACTGTTGGCTTAGGGAAAAAGTGTTATCATTCGTCTTCAAGACACCCCTACAAAAAATGGGTCAAGGCTCGTTTCTACGGCAACAGGCAGCTGCAGAGTAACTGGCGATAGCTTTTCTTATGATAGACAGACTATATTCGATATGGTAATGAGCTGAGCCAGCTGTCATATCTTCAGATCTGTGTTCGGATTCTGAAAAAGGTATCAGTGTCTGTAGTTTTTCAATCTCTTTTTTGTGGGTTTAATATCGATTGTCTCCTGTGCGCACTTTGGACAATACCTAAGTGAAAAGACAGGCTATTCCCGACGAATTCTTAACGAGCGAGTGTCTGGCCATTGGATTAGAATAAACTTCTATGTTAGGAGTAATACGAACTTTCTGTACAATGGAAAATGTCAAGTGTTTTTGTAATGATTTAATACTGCACTAAGAGGAGAAATATGAGTACTTAACAGAAATAATTTTGAATATTGACATTATGGCAAAAAACAGGGGTTGCGTTGACTTGTTTTTTTATCTGGGCTTTCATGAATCATTAGTAGAAGGATATCTTTATAATGAATACATTGATAATTTAGCTTTTAGACAGTGGAAATACATGGTAAGTGTTCATTATGTTGCGTGCGTACGGGTTCGTAATAGATTAAATGCACAAGTCCGATAATAGGTTAAAAAAATTTATTTTTATCAAAAGAAATATTTCAGAATTCTGAAATTTTCCACAGAAAAATTCGTACAAGTGCTCACAGTATCACACACACTTCTGTGTGATACATTATCATGTAACTACACATGTAACTACATCAGTAATTACACTTCAAACTACTAGAAGGTTAACGCAATGCAAAGCGCATCTAAAGAGAAAGCTAACTCGGATATCTCAGTTCTCGCGAAACTGAACAACTCGCAACAACAATAACTAAGCAGCTGAGAGCAGATGCTCTCTCTTCGGTCTTAAATAGTTTTCAACCGTCCGGCGAGATATTTCTAGTACTTTCTGCTTCTCGAAATTACTGGAAAGGAATACGAGAGTGGAATTACGGTTGCAGCTAACATAGTGGTCAATTCCATTTATTCAATTTCTATACAAATTACCAAGATATCCATTTACTCAATATTAAATACACGTGCCCCTGTATTCTTACTTTTCCGGTATAGCTTTCTCTTAAAAATTTGTCTCTCGCAACATTACACAGAAAAATACTACACAAAAAAGTACAACAATGCTAATTTTAATTCTACTAAAATTACCTATATAAATACAAAGTCCGTAACAATTAAATTATTTGCCCAAATATTAGACGAATTAACATGTAAGATCATTTTATGTTACTGGAAGTATTTTACGATGGGGGGGGGCGGATAAGGCTTGTTTTTAAGACATCTTTATATATACAAATTTGACGATTTGAAGATAAATAATATGGATACCATACCTTTAGAGAAACTAAAAATGTTTTCGTTCTGTACTTTGTTGCTAGAAAATTTTAAGCTGAAGTAGCGAGAAAAGAAAAAAAGTCGCAAGAAGTACAATAGGTTCGTAAGCTCACGTGACGTCTGAGGTCATCACAAAGTCTATCTCACGTGATCAACTGTGGGGGAAAACTGATTTAGAAACGAAACCTTTTGAGCAATAAAATCGCTGTTATTAGTATTAACTTGCATAACTTTTATTTTACATTCATTTTACAATATTTTCCCCTTTATAAATATTATTTTTACAGAGTTGGCCCAGCTATGAATAAAACAAAACAATCTATATAGTCCATGAGTTCAAAGAAAAATTTTCAAACAATCGTTTACACAAAAGTGAGTAAGCTCGAGTACAATTTTGTTTTTTAGTTGTGTAAGTCATTTAGGTTGAAATTTTTCGCGTGGGAAAGAGAAAAACTACTGGCTTATATACTAAATAATAAGCAAAAGCGATCCTCAGAACTTTGTATTGAATTTTTCTACGGAATTATAATAATGCAAGAAATAATGTCTTAGAATTTTGTAGGCACAGTCGAATAATTTAAATTATGAACAGACGTTCGTGTCTTAGCTCACCAGCGGTCGAGTGGTTACGTCACTGAACACTGGTAGTTCGTCCTGGAATCGAAACCTGGGCGAACGGGCTGACTGCGTGGTTGGTTTTCTCAATGTGTAACATGCATACGAACTAGTTTCCCTTAAAAAGTCCTCCACGAAGGCATCCTGCCCTATAGGCAGATAGCGCTCGACTTCCTTTGCCTCAATCAATTAACCCAACCTAACCATTCATAATCGGAGGTTCTAAAATTTCGACTCTGTTTTCCGTAGACTGTATACAACAATTATGTTAAAATTTTAAGTATATTATTGACACTGTGAGACAGTCATCCGTTTTCCAACTTAAAATTTATGCTTTAGAAAAAAGCTTTTGCCCTGTCTGTTTAATTCTTTCTACCAAATTGTCAAAAATGGGTATTTTCAGCCAAGCATTTTGAAAGATAGTGCTGAAATTTTACATGTTACACATAATTCACATTTTAGTTAACACATCATTATTATCTCACTTAAACTTTCAAATCTTGCTCATAAATCATCAAAATATGAAAGTAATTAATTAAACCCATGGAAATATCAAGTATTACTACTGCAGTGTGTCAGTCAAGTTCGGAACAAACGGAAAACAGCGAGTTTCTCCCGAACTTGGCATCTTTTTCACATTTATGTTATTGTTATGATTGACATGCATTCATGGGCTACGATCGCAGGATTGAGAGTTACTAACTTTTATTTAAGTCTAAATAAATTACTTTTAGTCCAAAGGGGCTTTGTCCGTGAAGGACTATTGTTTTCGTTTTGTGATTTTGCGTCGGAAACATTAAATGTCGGTTCACTTTTCAAACTGTTGCCACCAAATATTTCAGCCCTGCATTATATTTAAAGAAATTAAATTATGAAGAATGTGCATATATGTATGTATGTTTCTCGGATTTTGATAAAACGACGGTACTGTTTGTCTACGAGAAGAATAGCTCCCGCCACAGTGTCTGGCGGGTGGCGGTCGCTATAGCAACAGGGTTAGTATACAGCGATTTCCAAGCGAACAATAGCAACGTTGAACAGTAAAAACATTTTTATCTCCAGCGTGTCAGAATGTGTATAGGAAATTCTAAAGGTATGCTCAGTTTAAAATTATTTTGCGATATTGTTCAACTGAATTTTATGGTTTAAGTGCGAAAAACACGATATTTAATAAATAAAGGTAACACACAATGTTAAAAAAACGCCCCTTTGGACGTAATTTCAAATCTGAAACCTTTCAGATTTCCTTTTTTAATTATGAATTAATTTTAATACATACATTATGTTAACATATAAGAATTTTATTATATATCAAAATATTTAAGTAGCGCAAGGAAATGGTGGAGTAGTATAAAATTCGCAAAATCTCATAGACATAAATTTTAGTTGTGCAGGTTTGTCAAAAAAATAGCAAATTTACGAAAAATTGCATCATCTGTCAACGCTGGTTCAGCATAAAAGTTGTAAGTTAAACTGTGGGAATAACTTCAGTTTCTGAAATGCTAGGATGTGTGTATAAGAAAATAAATTTCAGGTTATTTTAAAAAAATAAATGTAAGTTAAATTATGGGAATAACTTTTAATTTTTAAATGTTAGGATATGTGTATAGAGTAAATTTCAGAAGGGTATTTAAAAGGAATAAATGTAATCGTTATCGTTTACTCGAGCTATTACAATCTTCCTTCATTCATGGTGTTCCGCTGTAGTTGGAATTCTGTCACCGATTTGTAACCAACTTCCTAATGAGCTATTATGCTCAAAATGTGTGCTCACGCTCTTTGGGGATGACAATACAATGTGATGAAGAAATTTTTCTCAAAATTCGATTTGGATTTTTTATAGCAAAAACCCAGAATACGCTGCATTTGCGAAGGCGAAGCGTAGTGATGTCATAAATGGGTGGGGCTGTGATGCCACAATGCATTTTCGCCCTTTATATTACCTGTAATTTAGTATTTTCTATTGAAAATAACAATTAATAGCTTATTATTATAAATTAACATTAACTTCTTTATTTTAAATTTACATTTCTAACGATATAGCATTTGTTAGGTAAATAAGTAAAATAAATTGTTTATTTTTAATTAAAGGGATAGAATAATTCAGTTCTACCCTTTATTAAAGCGTTAAACAGGGTCCCAGTCTTGCATATTTGTATTTCAGATAGCTGCAATATTTTCAAAGATTTTTTAAGCTTTGACATTAATACAAATAAGAACAATTTTGGTTTTTTAAATTTAAATTTATATCGCGCAGCCCTGTAATTCTACCGTTTTCTCAAACGATTTTGTTGCTACACAGTATCACAATCTGTTAATGTCTATGAAGTAGACAATATTCATTACTTTGTAAGAATTTTAAGACATGAATGTATTAATGAAAAAAAGAAAAGAATTTTTACCGCAAAATGAACATCATACACGGCTTTGATTTCACTCTTTCTCAGATTCCTATATAACGTTATACTCCCTTTGAGCATATTAATATTTCGTACATCGATAACTGGCGAATATCTAATATCTCACAGTAAGGAAAATAAAATATGAAAATAAAAACCATAAATTTGGAATAATATGCAATGTTTCAGGTAGAAAATATAATATCAAGTGCAATTACAATACAAAACACTATGTATTAAAATAGTAAGGCCAAAAGATATATATCGGGTGCAAGTTCTTGATTTTCACGACTCTTTTAAAATCATCAAACTATCGATGTTTATCGCAAGTTGGAAAACGTACCAAAAGAAGACAGTGAAAAATCTAATTCGAAATAAAAAATGATGATTAATATACAACTTTACAATTAATATACACTCATGTCCATAAATTAAGGATAATGCAAAATCAGGCAAAGGAAGAGTTAGAAGCAGAACAAATTTGACTTATTTGTAAAGCTTATTTATTAAACAAAAGAGCAAAAAAAGATGCTGTATGTTTGATATTATTAAAAAAATTAGCGATTTTTTCTCCCTGGAGCAAATTACAAAA
>KK112762.1:362960-386332 GCA_000611955.2 Stegodyphus mimosarum
ATGATTGTTAATACATTGTATGTCTCCCAGACGATGCAATACAGTCCGTACAACGCCTAGGCATGCTGAGTATCAAATTATCGATCTGATCTTGGGGGATATTACACCACTCAAAAAGCAATGCTCTCCGAAGTTTCAGTAGACATGTAGGAGGAGGTTGACGGGCTGCAGCTCGTCAGCCAAGCATGTCCCACACGTGCTCTACTGGATTCAAGTGCGGTGAGAATTCTGGTCAGTCCATACGGGTGATATCCTCCGATTGTAGGCATTTGCTTATGATGTTTGCACGGTGAGGACGGGTGTTGTCATCCATAAGCACAAATTGTGCGCCCATGGCGCCCCGAAACAAACGTACATGTTGTTCCAGAATGACGTCCCGATAGATTTGGCTTGTCATGGTTCCAATTTGAACATGCAGGTCAGTTCTGGAACCCAGAATAATTCCACCCCAAACGAGCACTCCTGCACCACCGTAACGGTGTCGTTCAATGATGTTTTCTTGGTGGTAACGGGTACCTGGAACTCTCCATATGAAAGTCCGGCGAGAATCAGACTGCAAGCTAAACCTGGACTCGTCGGAAAACATCACACAAGCCCACTGTTGCGGTGTCCACAATGCATGCTCTCTACTCCAGGCTAACCGCAGGCGACAGTGAGTTGCAGTAAGTGGAACGCATCTGACAGGTCTACGAGCATATAGACCAATCTGCCCTAAGCGTCTGTACACGGTCTGCCTTGAAATTGTCGTACCAGTGGCTGAAGAGAGCTGACGAGACAGGTCTGAGGCTGTGCTCCGCCTGTTTCTTTTGGCAGTAACTGCCAAATACCGGTCCTCATTCGGCGTTGTAACTCTGGGGCGACCTGTGCTGTAACGTCTACTCACATTACCATCATCTTGGAATCGTTGCCAAAGCCTGGAGATGACACTCTGGGCAATTCCAAGTTCGTCTGATACTTCCAGTTGGGTACGCCCACATTCCAGACGGCCGATAATTCTACCACGTAAAAAATCATCCAAATGCGTCCTTTGTGTCATAACTATTCGGTTATTGCACTGAAATGCTTATAAAGCGCCTGCGAACAATTTTACTTCTTTGCCTGTATTCCTTATATATCACTCTCTTACACTCTCGTCATTGTGACGTACCATCGGTGTCATCTGGTTACTTCCTGAAATTTGCATATGATTCTTGAAGATGTGTGTAATGATTTTACAGGTGATATATTTATTTTAGAGTTCGATTTCCGTGTGACTCCGAATTATCCTTAATTTATGGACATGAGTGTAATAGTACGAATTAAAAATACAAAAATGATGCATTAAATTTTAGAAATAATATACAGTACGTTGGTTTTCGTTTTCTCCGTGTACACAACAATCCATTTTCGCTAAAAAAAATCATGGACTTAGCACATACTCGGCATTGTGCACCAGCCATCCGTGGCTATGAAAAATTGAAACTTCAATTACCTTCCAACGTATAATGAAAATAAAAGAGGTTTAAAAGGTCTTTTCACCGTTTAACAATAAACCGTTTTATAAATAAACGGCAATTAGAGAGCAATTGACCAAGAGAAAAGTATTCCACAATTTCACTGATCCGAGTTAGTTAAAAAAGAGTTTCCGGAATAATGACCCTGCAACAGAAATCAGGTGACTGGGATGAAGTACTTATCCAGCGAAGAAACCACCAAATTTAGTGTGCACCCAATATTTCACTTTAACCAATAAAAATAAATACAACTTACCTTCAGTTCCTTGGCTTTTGCAGAATATATCTCTGTCTGAATCTTTGAAATGTAAACTATTTTCGACTTTCAAAGTTAGTCTAACAAACTTTTCCACTTTCAACCCCTCATCCCCCCCCTCGAAAAAAAAAAGTAGTGCTTGTATCCATCGGCCTCAGGCAGCTGAGCGCTTTCCATCAGTCGTAAGTTACAAATGATCCGGGACGAACATTTGCATTAATTATTTCTAAAAATGACTTGGCATCTATCCTTTCAACCATTCTAAAGACATACTGTTCCGAATTTTGTACATATGTAAATAAATTTAGTGAAAATGCATGTAAGTTATAGTGTCTCACGTGTAATGTAACAAGAAAGCCCCCTGAAGTGCGAAGCTTTGCCGAAAAAATAAGGTTGCATGGGTAAGTCCTTGTAACATTGAGGTAAATGATTAAAGCTGCCTATAGTTTTGGCGACTAATTTTTGTTGCTAAATTTAGCGAAAGTCGCGAAGTGACTAAAAGTCGCCAAACTTGGCGACATTATGGTCCGATACCTGTGAAACTGTAACTGGCCGATTTCTGTGTAACCATAACTGTAGCCGCCCTATGTGATTGAAACTATGTATGCCTTTCAGCAATTTTGAAAAATCGAATCTAGTGAAAATTTCTTCTTAGCAAAGGTAAAACTAATTAAGATTGGAGAGAACATCACTTTAGTTTAGTTCAAAGTTGAGTTAGTCTAATTCAGAGTACTGAGAGATCACTGTTCGATCTTAATGCATGCTTTTTATATTGTATTGTGTTTAACGTTATGCTAATTTGAAGGGGTGACTAATGATTGTGCTCTCTCATACTGAGAACTGTATAAGTACTTTTATGAAAAGTTCCAGACTCTAAAGTGTTTCTTTTGGGAAAACAAATTTTCATCAAGCTGTCATTGGTTCTCTGTGCATTCAATCCATTAGAAACTCGTACGTACGTAACGTACACTTATCTGCCCATTTCACGTAAACAAACACACATTTCCCTTCGACTCTCTATGGTATGTTTTCTTACCAAATGTACTTTCTTAAATTTTCACAGTCACGTCTCATCATTAACTTCACATTTTCTTACAAACATAACTCTATTCTTACTTCTCTACAAAAACTCTTCCAATCTATCACATCCTTGTCTCAAATCATATAAAATCAATCCCGTACTACACATTCGTAACTCGCAAAATAACACACATATTCAATTCACCCTTCGCAAACCATGAATCCTTTCGAACAGACCTTGCAATTCGATGTTAAACGTTGCCTCATATAACTCTACATAGCCACTCAAAAATTATACCATTTTTTCCTACTGCACTTTCATATTCATTTCACAGATCGGACGTTTATATGACCTGGAAATCAACATTTTCTCCACACACTAACCAGTCACGGTTTTTTTACCCTTTCTCCAACAGCTAAAAAAATTTTAATTCAAACTAATGTAATCTTTTTTTTTTTTTTTTTTTTTTTTTCTTTGTACGAAGTAAAGGAAATATTGTAATCGCGAAAATTTTCGGATATTATATTTCAACGAAAATTTCCATCTTGACCGCTATCGAATACAACAATGTTTTAACGATGTTTAAGGATGTTTTTGCGTGACATCTGTATTTAAGAACAGATTAAAAGACCCTTTTTTCCAAAACGGGTTGCAGAAAGCATATAAAATAGATTCAGAAGAGATTTTTTTCATGTCGTCTGTACGTAGGTATGTATGTATCTCGCATAACTGAAAAACGAGTAGCCTCAGAACCTTGAACTTTTGCCTACAGGACTGCTATAACATGTAGTTATGCACTTTTTTTTTTTGTTCTTATATGTTAGTGAATTGTGCATTTTTTGCTTTAAAAATGGTTGAATTATGTTGTTCTTATCTTCCGGTTAAGGTTTTTATGACTTTAGTTAATCTGCATGCAATAGTTGTAGTATTATCAATAATTTAAAAGTTGTTTAAATGCGGCTAAGCCTAATTTTTGTTTACCATAACACCATTATTTGTTTACATTTTAAACTTAGCAAAGCAGTGAATTCAGTTTCTGCTCTTTCGTTGTCTTTTTGCCGAGTGAGACCAAAATTAAACTCATTTTTTTGCACCGAAAAAGCTGCCTTCTTGCCTACTTGCCAAATTGCTTATTTTTGCATAGAAACTGTAATTTTAAATGTAAAAATTGTTTTAACTGTACTTGGTGTTTTATGTTTTTGTATAGCTTTCAATTCTTAATGAAAATATTTTATGTATTTTTGCCTTGCCGCGAAGTGAGAACTGAATTAATTGAACGAGAAATATATGCCTAAGGAAATTCATGGAAATAAGTGTTTCGTATTTGCAGTAAATATTGTTCCCAGTCTGTCTCGGACAGAGGAAAATGTTTAAGAATAGCGCATGAGCATTAGGTAAAAGGCGCTGAATCGTCTGTGAAAAACTGTTTCTTTTTTATTTGTTTAATTACTTTTATACATCGTTTTAAATTTATTATAGTATTTGAATAGAACATGTGGCAACGATTCGATAATTCTTCAGATAATATAACTTTTGTGTATTCTGAATTATAAAATGAATGAGATGTAACGCTGTTAAGTGAACCTAGCTCCAGGGTGCCGCTATGGTAAATAAATATAATGAATTTTAAAGAGTGCATTTATTCTATTGTGGTTTATGCGCTATCGACGAAGTAGATTTAATTCAAAATTCGTTAACTGTTAATTCAATATGTTTGAATGAAATTCAAGGGGGGGAAATGCTATCATTGCCATCATTAATATTTAAAAAGGCAGAAACTTTGCAAAATATGTGAGTAACATTTTATTAATTTTAAATTTTTTGATAATAATATTCACCAATTGGTTAACTTCAGTTCAGTTCAGTTCCGTTTTATTTTATTGTATTTATTTATTTTTACATTGGTTTCAAACAAAAATTTTTAGTGCGTTTTGAGATACAATATTATATGGTGATTTACTCTGAGAAAGTTGATTAAAGATGATGCAGGTATGCATAGTTTTTATTTTGTAATATAATTCAGCTTCAAGTATTTACAATTTTCTCTTTAAACATTGCGAATGTGATGTGTTCTTTTAGAAAAAATAAGAATAGTAAACAAACGAATACTTTTCTACCTTCTCTTTAATTTTGTATTATGCGCAAATTTAGAAGCATGTTAAAAAATTAATTACACATCAGTGAAATTTTGAAAGTGTACTTTATATGTTGATGTGGAACATTAATGCACAAAGTGTCGCCCAAAAGGCAAAAATCGTGAATACATTCAATAAAAATTAAAATAAAAAATTCTTGAAATATATAGCAAAGAAAAGAGTTAAAAAAAATGTGCAAATGCCCAAACAAATAGCTAAAAGCAATTCTTGGTTAAAATCAAAAAATAAATATATACAAAGAAGATAAATATACAAAAACGAACAAAAAAAAAAGTAAGCTGTGAGGTTTGAATGCGCGACTTCTTCATTCTAAGAGATTCTTAGGATATTTCTAGGCATACTGATAAAAACTTGGCGGCATCGAAACACATAACTGATAATTTTGATTATTTTTTTTATTTGTTGGTAATATTGAGATTATTAAAGAATATATTATTACGGAGAAACCAGAGAACATTAAAGATGATTATAAGCAGTTTGTTTTGGAGAACTTGTAATTAGTCTGTAGAGACATTAGGTTATTTCGAAGCAGGTGAGATGAAAAATGAGAAACGCCATCGCCAGGACTCGAACCACGGACCTTTGGAATACGCATCCAGCGTGCTGACCACTACACCACGAAAGCATGTGGATAAGGTGGCAGAAAGACCTTATATACTCCCCCTTTTAAAGGGCGACTGGGGATCAGGGGACCTAGTCGCCAAATCCCGCTGGTGAAGAATCATCACCCACCACCATTTTTAGTTCGGGCGCCAGTGTAGAAACATTTTGAAGCAGCTGAGATGAAAAATGAGCAACGCCTTCGCCGGGACTCGAACTACTGACCTCTGGAATACGCGTCTAGTGTTCTAACCACTACACCACGAGGGCATGCGAATAAAGTGGGAGAAATACATTATAAGTCCAAAGGGGCAATTTGCACAGAAGGACTATTAATTTCGTTTTGGCATTTTTCGTTGATTCATTATAAACGGCGAATCACTTTTTAAATTGTCGCGACCAAATATTAGAGCCCTGTATTATATTTAAAGAAATTAAATAATGAAGAATCTGCATAAATGTATGTATGTTTCTTGCATTGTGATAAAACAATGGTACCTAGAGCTATCAAATTTTGAATAACGTACGTTTCCACCCGAATATGGGCATCCGGAATCCCAAATTTAGAATTTGTTGTATTATCTATTTCAGATTTTGTAAAACTTTAACAAATTTTTGATTAACAAACTCAACGATTTCAAAGCGAGCTGGCAACACTCAAAATGAGTCAAACTCAAAAGAGCAAAATGGCAACACTCTACAGAAAAAGAAACATTCTCCAGCGCTGTCTCCTGACTGTGTATCGGAAATTCTAAAGATATGCTCTTTTAAATATTTTGCGATATTGCTGTTGAATTGAATTTTATGGTTTAAGTGCGAAGAACGTGATATTTGATAAATAAAAGTAATATACAAAACGTTGAAAAAACGCCCGGGCGTAATGCAAAATATGAAAGCTTTCAGATTTTATTTTCTTTCCCCCCTTTTTCCCCCTTTGTTAAAATCTGCCGTATACCGTAATATTTAAACGCCACAATTGTTTACACAAATAACGGAACATTTACCCTATTCTGTATTTATCTACTTTCAAAATCACGTCAATATAATAATTGCGCCAAATTCTCATCGGGGCATGCGCTGTAGGCGACATTTGTTTACCATTGATCAACTCAATGTGCAATCTGCGATAATTCAACGCGATGTGTTTTCTTTCAGAAGTGAACAGACATCGAATAGGGAAGGGAGAGATTAATGAAAGCATATGTACAAATTAATTTTAGCTGTTAAATATTATAAAGGAATTCTTAACAATAATTAGCAAGCGTAGTTTTGTATGATTAGAATACCGACTATTTTATGAATACTACTTTCATTTCCTCAGCATCACTCAATGAAAGAAAATATGGTTTAATACTATTGAGTGATGTCATCTCCCTTTCGGTTACCTGCTTGGTGGATAAAACGAGTCATGAAATTTGTTTCCTCCTCTTTTCCATTAGCTTTGTGCAATCATTCATATTTTATTAACGTAAAGTTCTTTTTTTAAATAAATAATGATCATCTAATGATATATTGTTGCTTCAGCTATAGAAAAATGAATGAAATGTATTTCAGAAGCGCTGATATAACTTTTACTGAGTTTAACAATTATCATAAACAGCGAATTGATAAAGATCATGTATGAAACTGTTTAAGAGTTGAAACTATATATATAAAAGTTCAGCTATTGTTTGCGGAAAACAATGTGTTATCATTTGGCGGTACCATACATTGCATTGATAAATTTGTAACTTGATTTGAAAATTGCGAGGTATCTAGGTATCTTTAAATTTCATTGAAGTATCTGAATTTCCATTTACAGATAATGCGTGATTTATTGGTAATCAGAAGAACCTTTGCAATGAAAGGTCATGAATTTGTATAGTTTTGTTCTTTCGATACTACTATTTTTAGTTAATATAATCAATAGTTCATGAATAGAAGTTTGCATTTCGAAGTTTTGTTCTTAAATGCAGCTTAGAAGTCATTATTCAAAAAGCAGAACATTGTGTAGGAAAAGGTTGTCATTTTTTCAGTTTTTTTCCTTCCCCCTCCAAAAAAAATATGAAAATTATTCATTGCGAAGTTTCCGTTTCGCCCCGGGCTGGCGTCATGAGGTGCTCGCGGTTTTTCATATACACTCATGTCCATAAATTAAGGAAATCAGGCAAAGGAAGAGTTACGGGTGATATTCTCCGACTGAAGGCATTCGCTTACGGTGTTTGCACGGTGAGGATGGGTGTTGTCATCCACAAACACAAATTGTGCGCCCATGGCGCCCCGAAACAAACGTACATGTTGTTCCAGAATGACGTCCCGATAGATTTGGCTTGTCATGGTTCCAATTTGAACATGCAGGTCAGTTCTGGAACCCAGAATAATTCCACTCCAAACGAGCACTCCTGCACCACCGTTAACGGTGTCGTTCAATGATGTTTTCTTGGTGGTAACGGGTACCTGGACCTCTCCATATGAAAGTCCGGCAAGAATCAGACTGCAAGCTAAACCTGGACTCGTCGGAAAACATCACACAAGCCCACTGTTGCGGTGTCCACAATGCATGCTACGCTAATCGCAGGCGACAGTGGGTTGCAGTAATTGAAACGCATTTGACAGGTCTACGAGCATATAGAACAATCTGCCCTAAGCGTCTGTACACGGTCTTCCTTGAAATTGTCGTACCAGTGGCTGAAGAGAACTGACGAGACAGGTCTGAGGCTGTGCTCCGCCTGTTTCTTTTAGCAGTAATTGCCAAATAGCGGTCCTCATTCGGCGTTGTAACTCTGGGGCGACCTGTGCTGTAACGTCTACTCATTACTATCATCTTGGAATCGTTGCCAAAGCCTGGAGATGACACTCTGGGCAATTCCAAGTTCGGCTGATACTTCCAGTTGGGTACGCTGACATTCCAGACGGCCGATAATTCTATCACGTAAAAAATCATCCAAATGCGTCCTTTTTGTCATAACTATTCGGTTATTGCACTGAAATGCATATAAATGCCTGTATTCCTTATATATCACTCTCTTACACTCTCGTCATTGTGACGTACCATCGGTGTCATCTGGTTACTTCCTGAAATTTGCATATGATTCTTGAAGATGTGTGTAGTGATTTTACAGGTGATATATTTATTTTAGAGTTCGATTTCCGCGTGACTCCGAATTATCCTTAATTTATGGACATGAGTGTATGTAACGTAGACGCGAACCAGTTTGTGTTAGAAAGTCCTTTAAGAAGGCAACACGCCCGATAGGCAGATAGCATTGTGTGTGTTGTTTAATCAAGTAATCCACTGAACACATTTCTGCCGTTCCTCTGAATTTATTTTAAATCCTGTATGTATTATGAAAGGCCACATCATTTCTCCCTCTGAGTGCTTAATATAATAATTGAACCAATGCATTTGAAATCTTAAGAAGCGGGGAAAAAAATCCTGGGGGATTCGCTTTAGTTTTTAAAATGAGCATTAATATTGTCAATAGTAGGAGTGTGCGTCATGCATCGAGATAATGTAAGTTTTAATCGATGTATTATGTACTACAAATTGATGTATGGAACTGTCTTGAGTCCAGTAATACAATAGTTGGCGGTTTTTGAGATTGACATGTTTTCCAAAGCCTGAATGATTAGTTATCCCTCGTTAAAAATTGCTTGGACAATTATTTGCGAAGGTTCTCCTAAAAATCAAGAAATAATGTAAGGATCACAAAAGTTTGAGCAGTATCATGTGATCTGTGGTCTTCTCATTGGTGGATTATTAAACAGACAAATATAATTTTATATAAAGAAATACATGTAAAAAATTAACTCATTGCATTAATTTTAAATTAATGATTTATTTAAACTGTGGCCATCACAGAAACTAATTCAGGTATTATTTTGAAATTAGTACATGTCTACGGAGGGGGGAAGAAGGACGAGTGTTAATGGGAATGTGTTATCAACAAAGAAAATATGCTTCCATTTCTTCTACTGATTTATTTTAATGTCTGAAAGATTTTCACATTTTCCAGATTAATTTGTATGTTCATGCTGTTAGCTTTATATGAATATTTTTTTAAAAATATATATAGATATATATATCAAATAAGTGTGACTTACTTTTTGCTTTCTAAAATGGGATGGAGAAACAGAAGATATACAGAGATTTATTAATTTTGAAAAGCAGTAGTAGGCGGTAACACTATTCCATTAGAAATTTTTTTTATTAGCAGAAATTTTCTTCAAATTGCTGATGTGTAATTTGTTATAATGAGCAGTCTGAAGAAAATACTGAATGGAAATAAAATCACATTTAAAATTCACTTCACTAGAGATTTTCTATGAGTAATGCAATTTTTCTTAATTTTCTTACTTGATTCTTAGCTTTTTTTGATTACATTTTAAATGTAATCAATACGCTAGCAATAAAACGGTGTGCTCTAGTAATTTGACCTAGGTTCAAATGCTGGTGAATGGGCTGGGAGTTTTTCGTGAATTCCTTGACGTTTTAACATTTTTTGTTTAAACTTATTACGTGTGCTGCCCTTAAGCACTACATGGAAAGGGAAGGATGTCCCCGTGGACGTTTTTTTATGGGCAGCTGGCTCCTATCTACGTTACAGATGTGGAAAACCACGAAAACGCCCATGCAGCCAGACCGTTCACCGAGATTCGAACCCCGGACCGAACTACCAGTGTTCAGCGGCTTTGACCGTTTGGCCGCTGGTAAACCGTTTAACATGGTTACGAGACAGTTTTTTTTTTAAAAAAACCTCCACGTAAGCGTTCTTTCCCGTAAGTCTGGTAGCCACATATGCTTTACCATAATCTAAATATTCATAATCTTTGAATTCTTGTATTCCTAATTTTCGAAGCTTAGAATTCATATTTGGCTCAACAGCTGCATTTGTTTTGTATATCCAACTATCTCTTCGTACTGCAATTTCGAAGTATAGAGGCACAAGAAAAGGAGCTAAAAAGTGCATGTAAAATACATGTCAGTGTGTGCAGTATATTGCATATTTATTTATTGTATTTAATTTTTTTTTCTCCCTAATGGTCGATGTATATTATTTTGTTAGTTCTGAATATCTTGTTAAACAGAAGTTCTGTATATTGATAAGAGTGAATTAAAATTTTGTTAAGTATTTTTGTTGTTTTGCAAGGAAGTTGGTTTATTGCAGGCAGATGATTAGTAAATTAAATTGGATAAAGAAAACTGCAATTCCCCCCCCCCGCATTTAAATCTCGGTCTATAAAACATTCAATCCAATGTTAGAATTTATAATGTTGGATACATTTTTAAGTTTCTCCATAAATGTCCTACCAAAAATTATAAAATTTAATACTTAGGCATAATCTAAGTCGTAGAATCGAAATATGGAAAAAAATTTAAGTGTTATTTCAGAAAATGGCCGATTTTATGTCAAAATACCTGTATTAGAACAATGTTATATGTAAATCTGATACATATCCGAAGTCGCGCTTTCGACATATGAAAACGCAACTTGAATTTCGTGAATCGGCCCAGTAGAACAGAAGATATAGAACTGTTCCTTTTTATTTCATGAAGTAAAAAGGAAGTATTGTAATCACGAAATATTTCGGGTATCATATTTCAACGAAAATACCTATTTTGACCGCTATCAAATGCAATTTAACAATGTTTTTGCGTAGTAGCTAAACGTAAGGACAGAATAAAGGACACTTTTTCCAACCAAAAATTATAAAACTGATTTAAAATGGATTCTGAAGAGATTTTTTCGTAGCGTCTGTGCGTAGGTACGTATGTATAAATGTATGTATTTCTCATAACTCAAAAACCAGTAGGCTCATAACGCTGAAATTTAGCCTAATTTTTGATTATGATAGCGGACATATTTGTTTACATTTTATACTTAGCAGAATAGTGGATTTGTTGCCAATCTAGAAAAACTAAGCTTCGCAACAACAAAGTAACGTCTTCTTTTATTATTGCGAATTATGCTTTATTTATTCTGGAATTATCATTTAAGTTATTAGCTGGTTTTTGCATACAAATTGTAATTTTAATTGTTTTAACTGTATTTGGTGGTTTATGTTTTTCTATATCTTTCAAATTTTAATGAAAATATTTTGAATTTTTATGTATTTTTGCTTTACCGCGAAGTGAGAACTGAATTAATTAGTAGCTCATGCGCATTAGTAAGCGGCGCTGAATCGTTTGTGAAAAACTGTCTCTTTTTTATTTGTTTAATTTCTTTTAGACATCGTTTTAGATTTATTATAGTATTTGAATAGAACTTGTGGTAATTCTTCAGATGATATAATTTTTGTTCACTCTGACTTTATAACGTGAATGACATGTAACGCTGTTAAGTGAACCTAGCGCCGAAGTGTAGCTATGGTAATTGTGGTTTATGCGCTATTGACGAAGTAGCTTTAATTCAGAATTCGTTAACTGTTAATTCAATATATTTAAATTAAGTGCAGGAAAATTGCGGATAATTTAATATTCAGTACAAGGAAGTCATGTGATGTACACATCAGATTTTTTTTTTTTTTTCTATTGCTGACTTTTTGCTACAGAACTGGAATTAAAGGGTGGTTCTAATCTGGTAGTTCCATTTCAGACAACTTGTATTTAATGATATTTAAAGATAAACAATATATTAAAACAATATTTTTTCACAGGTTTCACAACACGGTGTTGTAAAGCAAGTCTTTTTCTTTCAAATGTCAAAAATTGTTTGAAAAAGTATGATAAACGTGCCATTTGGAACTATTTGCGCAAACGATATTTGCGGTGGCGGGATAGTTTCGTTAAAGTTCGATATTCCTACTTGTTAAGCGCCATTAAGATCTTTAAGGCTCAAAGGCGCCTTAAGGCCGGATGCACCGCAACTTTTACGATATCGTGGCGTAATGTGATGGTTTCGATTGAATTGGAATCTGTTTAAGGACATGAAATTAAAAATACGTACAGAATACTGGCCTTAAATAGTAAGACTTTGGGGCGTCATCTGTTATATCAAAGGCCGAGTTAGAGAAAAATATAGATTAAGGAGCAAAAATATTTGTGATTAGATTAATTATTACTCTCCCTGAGAAATAAAGGATAAATCACAAAGTGTCCCATTAAGAAAATGTTATTTATTTTATTAAAAGAGGTTTATTATTTAATATGAAAATATGCATATGATTTTAAATAATCACATTCTTAAAATGTAATTTTGATACTGAAGTTTTTATTAATAAATAAACTATCTGTTTTAAAAATTTATAAAACTTAATACAGTTCATGCGAAAGTTGTATTTTGTATAAACATGTGTTTTCAATATCTCGATTTTTAATTAAGTGCTATAAATTCTTATTATCGCAAGAATGTTTATCACCAATTTGGTCCTAAAAACTTAGGGTAAATGTGGTCGAAAATTCACAACTTTAAAGTTGTAAACACTCATTAAGGTTTGTAAGTTATTTAAAAACATGTGTTTTTAAACTATTAGCTAAATAATGTTTATTCATGAAAAGTTTAATAATACAAATTGCATAAAAATGTGTCACTGTGTTTTTAAACTGTGTAATATATTCGTGAAAGCACATAAACTCAGAACTGATTCATAATTTCTAACAGCCTCTTATTTAAACTATAATGAAAAGGATAGAACAGCATTGTCAAAATCTTCTAGAAAAATCAATCCTAAAATATTGAAAAGCGTGTTTTCTGAACATCGATGCTGACGAAAAATCTCCAAAATGTCAAATAAGCGATAAAAATTTGGCATTAAGGCTTGTGCCTTTAGTAAACATCATTATAGTGCAGTCCATACCTTAATTTCTCCTTAAGCTATTTTCACAGTTCTGACTTCTGTCCTATAAAACAGTAAATCAGTTAAGCACATACAAACACAATAATTGACTATAAGGTTAAGATTACTCATTTTATCATACAATAATGGTAAAATTACCGTAAAATACACTTAACGAATGCATAAATAAAAACTTGAAATAAGTAAATATTATTACGTAGCAAAAATATATGAGCAAATAAGTTCAAAAATTTATGTAAATTAAAACAGTATTCATTAGCTATAAAATTTTGCAAATCTTAGGAAATATCAATTATGTGCTAAGATTTTGCATCATTATTAAGCATTTTGACTACTTCTCAGTAAAGGAATTTTGTGAAGATGTGCTACTTGAGGTGAATTGAGGTTGTGCTATTATAACTGAAATATCAGTTAAACTATATTACGTATTAGAACTTCCTAGGTATTTTTGTAGTTTTGATAATAAATTTATTGTTAACTGTAAAAGAATGGTGTATTATTAATAATCTCTACTGATTTGTATGAATTTTTTCTTTATATAATGATGTCTTCATTATTTCATTTAGGATGAAATTGATGGATGCAATAACAAAGAAGGAGATGAGAAAAAGGAAGAAAAAAAGAGGTAAGTAAATATGCATGCGATTTAAGAGAAATTTTTTTTATCAAAAATTTTATTTTTAGTGAATTTTCTTTGTACTCTCAACATTTCTAAGGCAATTTAGACTGCTACTTTCTCAATCATACCTGAAGCTTTTATAAAATAATTGTGAATTCATTGAAATTCTGACTTAAATGTGAATAAGACTAAATGTTGTCTCTTAAATTATCACTCAGTGATGCATGCGATTTAAGAGAAATTTTTTTTTATCAAAAATTTTATTTTTAGTGAATTTTCTTTGTACTCTCAACATTTCTAAGGCAATTTAGACTGCTACTTTCTCAATCATACCTGAAGCTTTTATAAAATAATTGTGAATTCATTGAAATTCTGAGTTAAATGTGAATAAGACTAAATGTTGTCTCTTAAATTATCACTCAGTGAAGTTTTACTGTAGGGAGTGATTAAATCTCAGGAAAATTCAGTTTTTTCAACTCTTAAGTAGTATTGCAATTCATGAAAGGCTAAGGTATAGAAATTATATTTAAATTTTAGCGTGTATTTTTTGGGGAGTAAAGATATCATTAGTTTACAAAGAATTATTGGAAAATAGCTTTGTATGTTATTAATATGCTTTATTATGGAGTTATTCAAATCATTGTTTACTCATGGACTCCTTTAATAAATATTTTATCTACTGCATTTCTTTGATTATATGATGCTCAAAAGAACATTTTCAAATGTATTTTATCTCTTTCTTATATATCAGTGTAATAGGTTCTGCTCTTTCTGTTGTTGTCATCAACAATCGGTTATCCGAAGAGTACTTCTTAACAAAATATTTATTTATTTAGGAATACGAAGTATGTGATTTGATATTTACCTAGGTAGATATATATATATATATATATATATATATACATATGGTAGTTGCATGTTTGTTGCATAATATGATTAAAGGAAACAAGAGTAGACATTTTAACTGTAACAAAAGAATATATTTAGTGCTGAATTACAATCAAAAATACATTTAAAAAAGAAAGTAAAGTTCAGGACACAGTTCATGACACCATTTCATGCGGTTTCCCTCGCCATGACCATTGATATTACTTTACTACTCTGCTTGCAAACTGGATTTGATGGGTGGCGCCATCTCTTGAATAGAAGTTAAAGTATCTGTGAGAATGCCATAGTACTCCCCCCCCCAAGTACCATTGGTACATTATAAATATTTTGGGTTAAATTTAACTATTTTTCCAGATCTGATAGTTTTAGGTTGCTCTTTAACAAGATATAAGCCTTCTTCTGTTATTGGGGAATTTGCTGGATCATGCAAGAGAAATGCTGGTTTGAGACGATCGATTTCAATCACTTATTGTTTGCCATTGCAGATGATTGTGAAATGTTTAGGTCTGCGTTTGACACCTCTGAATGGGCCATCGTATGAAGGTGTCAAAGGTAGCCTAATGGCATCGTTGCGCACGGATACATGAGAAGATGTCTCCAGCACAGGATGTACAAAATAGCTTGGCTTGTTATGTGAGGATGCTGGGGTTGGTGAGATATTACTCATAGTATCACATAAATATTGAAGGATCATTGACTGTAGTGGATTCTGGATAAAAGAATTCACCTGGCAGACAGAGGGTTGCACCATACAGCATTTCGGCACAAGTACTACCAGGGTTGCACCATACAGCATTTCGGCACAAGTACTACCAATGTCTTCTTTGAATGCTGTACGAAGACCGAGCAAGATTAGGGGTAAGGCTTCTGTCCAAAATGTGCTATTGTGACACTTTAGAGCTTGTTTTATAGATCAGTAGAATAGTTCCACCATCTTATTTCGAGATCAATGGTATGGTGTTGTTTGGATATAGCGAATGCCAGGAAGGGAGGTGAGGGATGAGAACAAGTGAGATTGAAATTGTTGGCCTTGGTCAGTAGTGGTGGTAGCAGGCATGCCAAATCTTGAAATCCATTGGGAGATAAACGTTCAAGCTACAGTTTCAGCAGAGATATTTTCAATAGGAATGGCTTCGAGCCATCTTGTGTAACAGTCATTACAAGTGAGAAGGTAAGTATAACTATTTGAAGGAGGCAGTGGGCCTACCAAATCTAAGTGCACATGATCAAAACGTCTTGCTGGAAGATTAAATTGTTAAATAGGACTGCGGTGTGATGGGATACTTTACACTGTTGACATCTAATACATGAATGAGTTCATTCTGTGATGTACTGGTTCATTGCTGGCCAGACAAATCTGTCTGCGATCAGCTTTTGAGTGACGCAGATTCCAGGATGTGCCAAATTCTATAAGGCACTAAATACTTCATGTCTAAAATTGACAGGAATATAGGGATGTATTTATTCTATTGTGTATATCACAGTAAATTTTAAGCGTTGGATCAATGGGCAGTGGTTGTAACCGAAGGGAGATTTGAGATTAGGTTCTTGAGTTCCTTGTGATGCAACTGAGCTCTTGCAATTTCAGAAAAATCTGGACTGGTGAGATTGATATTATCAAAGACAAAACACCAGTGACACAATTATCAGTACCAGAAACATGTCTGATGTTTGTGCTGAACTGGCAATGACTGTCAAAGCTAACGAAGAAAGCATGAGTCTGAGTTTTTTCTAAAAGCGAAGATTAATGGTCGATGGTCAGTGAAAATGATAAAGTGTTGTCCTTCCAAATTGTGCCGGAAGTATATAACAGCAGAGTCCTTTAGCTTGAAGCACAGCTCCTATGGCTGTGTCAGATGAATCTACCATTATAGAGAGCTTATCACTAGGTGAGTGATAAGAAAGTGTGGCTGCATTTGCCAGATCATTTTTGCATTGTACGAATGCTGCAGATTCAGTCCAAGGGACAGCTCATTGATTTTTTTCCCCCTATTCTTCAGAAATTCATGCAGGCAGGCTTGTGTTTTTGCAGCATTTGGTAGAAAGCGTCGGTAGAAATTCAGCATGGCTAGGAAATGCTTCAGTCTAGAGATGCTTTTTGGCTGAGGCAGGTCATTGATTGCTTTGAGCCTTTCAGGTAAAGGTCATTCTGAGTGATTGCTCACTCCATTCTGAGTGATAAGACATCCAAGAAAGGAAACTGAGGGCTGAAAAAGTATACATTGGATGTATTTAGTTTTAATCCATGCTCTTTAAGGCGAGTAAAAATCTGGCACAGATGTTGGAAATGTTCTGCTGCATCTGTAGATGCAACAAGGGTATCATCAAAGCATGGGATGCAGAAATCAAGATCAGATAGTACTTGGTGTATGAATTGTTGAAATGTTTGGGCCAGCATTACGAAGGCCAAATGGCATGTAAAAATACTCAAAGAGACCAAATGGTGTAGTTACTGCAGTTTTGGTCACATCTTCACTGGGATCTGATGGTATGCTCTTGCAAGATCGAGGGTAGAAAATATGTGTTTTCGATGAAAGAGTTGGGTACAGTCTTGGATATGTGGCACTGAATATCTGTTGGAGACTGTGATAGTGTCGACGGTAGCCTCCACAGGGCCGCCAATCACCATTATACTTTTTGACCATGTTAAGTGGACTGGTCTAGGGACTTTTAGATGGATGAATGATTCCCTGTGCTAGATTGAATTCAAATTCTTTGTGGGCAGCCTTTAGCATCTCTGGAGAAAGGCAACGAGACTTGGAGAATGGGTGGCCAAGTGGCATCACATTGAAACACAGGTGGGCCCATGTGTTTCAATGTGATGATACACCTCTGGATGATGAGTATGCTGTCCTGGTTGAGATGGATTGGAAATGCTGGGGAATTATGCTAATAATTGATGAATTTGTGTGATGCCCGATACAAGAATTATGTTCATAGATACAGCAGTTATGCTCGATATGTGAGAAGCTTGGCCCTTTGATGTCAGCTGTGTTGTAGCATCAATTAAGCAATTATTCTTGACATCCACTAGAAGGTGAAATTCATTGAAATTCTGACTTAAATGTGAATAAGACTAAATGTTGTCTCTTAATTTATCACTCAGTGAAGTTTTACTGTAGGGAGTGATTAAATCTCAGGAAAATTCAGTTTTTTCAACTCTTAAGTAGGTTTTGCAATTGTGTCAAGAAATCAACGCCAATAATTGCTTGTATGACATCTGCAATAATGAAAGGCCATTTGAAAGTCCGGCACAAGTTCAAATCAAGTCTTAATAGTTTGGTGTCCTAAGTTGCAATTTGGATACCATTTACTGCATATAGTACAAGTTTATTAAGTTGGTGAGCATTTGTTTTAGTTCTAGGGGGCACTGATATGTCTGCTGCAGTATCCAACAGAAAACATAATGGAGTTGAACGGTCCGCCAGTACAATTGTACAATTTTGTTGGCCAGCAGCAGACCATCCATTCAGTTCCCCAGTTGTTCCAAAGTAAATGGAGGAGCACACTTGTGTGCCTGAGCGCCAAAATTCGTAGGGTAAAAACATGCCACTTGCCGGCTCTTTGTATTGCATTCGAGCGTTGTGATGAGATTGACTTCTGCTTCGAGTGTGAAATTTATTGCATGGGCTCTGTTTCATTTGGCTGTATCGCTGTGAAGCATGAAGACCTGTAGAGAGTTTAGACACTTTCTTTGTCAATTTGGCCACCTGTTGTTCCAGGGAGGAACTTGAAGGTGTAGCATTAGCAGCACTGACATAAGCTGGAGTAACAAGTTCAGTAATTTTGTCAGCCATTGCTGTTAAACGGGTTAGATCTTCATCGGAAGCAGTGAGAATTATTTGTATGTTATTAGGGAGACATGAAAGCCATAGTGATTTCAACAAGTCGTCACTGAAATGGTTTCTTGCCAGGTCACGCATTTGTGAAGTAAGCTTGAGGGTCGCTGATCACCAAGTTCAAGTCCTTGTTGTAAAGTATGTATTTTTGAAGATTCTCTTTCCGAATATATTTCTATGAGCCGCTGTTTCAATTTGGAATATTTGTCACAATCTGTGGTTTAAGGATTAAATCATACACTTATTTCAGAATATCGGACTCAATTGCCGCAATTATATGTTAAACTTAGTAGAATCTTTGCTAATGCGAGCGATAGAAAATTGTGATTCAATTTGAGCAAACCATAATGAGGGATTATTTTTCCTGTATGGCGGTGGCTTCACCACAGTGCATGTAATTTGTGGCTCTGGTTGAATACATAGACTCCAACTACTACGGATTCTCCGTAGTTTCTACGGAAATTCATGAAAAACTACGAGCTACGAAAAATATGGAAAAAACTACGGATTTTACAGAAACAAGAGTAGGAGAACCAGTACGAAAAACGGAACCAACTAATTCATCCGATGATTGGCTGAATACTCATGTTATCATATATCACGTGTTGAGTGCGTTCCTGGATTTGAAGAATTAGCCAATCGTCGATCAGTAACTCCAACCGTTAACGATTTATCAATAGTTCCCCCCCAAACACCTGTCTACAGTCTGTCTCCCAGGTTCCTCGCTGATGCGTGTTTAGGCTGCATTCGGCTTCATTGTGTAGTTTACGGCGACAGCTTACCGTGTGTCTTGTGAACTGTGATTCAGGTGGAAGGTTTTTGTTAATAATGCTACCTGGAATGAAGAAGCCAAAATTATCAAAGCAGAAATTTAAAGATTCATATTCTTCAGAATTTCCATGCATTAAAGCGTTCGGAATTTCTGTGAATCACGCACACTGCAGTGTATGCAACAAAGACTTCTCAGTTGCTCATGGCGGAAAAGATGACTGTAAACGGCACGTTTTTTCTCAAAAGCATATAGAACTTGGCACTGTAAAATCTAAAGAAATAACAAATTTCTTAATAAAAGATGATGAAACAGTTCCTATAAAAGCCGAAAAGAGCTTTTCAAAGCAATGTTTCCGGATTCTGCTATAGCAAAAAAATTTAGCTGCGGTCATACCAAAACTGCTGCTATTGTGATAACGCTTGCAGAAAGTACTGTTGCTGATATTATAAAATCTGTGCAGTACATCATTTCCTCTAAGTACTGATGGAAGTAATGATAACAAGCTGTACCGATTGGTTATAACATATTACAGTAAAGAAAAGCGAGTGATATTTACGTCATTGATTTCTATTTTAGAATGCACAAATAATACAGGAGAAGGTATTTTTAATTGTATAAATGAAAACTTTAAAAACAAAGGTTTAGAATGGAAAAATTGCTTATCATTTTCTTCAGATAATGCTAGTAATATGATTGGAAAGTTTAAAGGTGTAGCATCATTTATCAAAATGCATCAACCAAGTGTAATCATCCGAGGTTGTCCATGCCACCTCTTGCATATAGCTGCAAAAAAGGCTACTGAAAAATTAATTGGCTTGAAATGTTGATAATAGATATATATTTTTATTTGGAGAGAAGTTTGAAACGGAAGCATAGCTTCAAAGTTGCTCAACAAATTTTGGAACAGAATGCAAAATCTCGTAAAATTTTGAAATATTGCAGTACGAGATGGTTGTCTCTTTTAGAATCTATAACAAGGATTTTGGAACAGTGGGATGCTGTGATAAATTTTTTTGGAGATCAACCAGATAACAGTGAGAATGAAGGAAAGAGATTGCAAAACATTAAAAAAAGTTAGTCACCTACCACCAAATTGTACTTGTTATTTTTGAAAAATACTTTGCGTTTGTTTATAACAGTAAATATTAATTTGCAACAACAAGCTCCTTATATACATAAATTGAGAAGAGAACGTTTTGAACTTTTAATGAATTTATTTGTTAGATTCGTAAAGCCATCAGTAATTTCTAAAGAAAATGAAGATGTTACTCTAACGTCTATTCCATTTCAGAAGTATAGTAAAGAAAATGAAAATCTAGTGATTGGTGCGGAAACAAGACTATATTTAAAAAATGCCAAGTTGAATGAAAGTGAAGTGAAATCATTTTTCAATTCTGTGCAAGCTTTTTTTGTAACTGCATGTTCATATATAATTGATAAATTTCCACTAAGTGATCCATTTCTAAAACATGCTGAAGTTGCTGACATCAACTTGAGAACTGAAGTCTCATTTTCATCTGTTCTTTACTTGATGAAAACTTTTCCAGCCATTATTGATGAAAAATGTCTTAATCAAGTGGAAATTGAATTTTCCATGTATCAAGTAGATGATTTGAAAGAAATTGTAGATTTGCGTATTGATATAGCATGGGGAGAAATTGCCAAATTAAAAAATATGAATGGGTGTGTTAAATACAAAGTATTGCCTTCTGTAATGCTTGCTGTCTTAATAATGCCTCATTCAAATGCAGCTTGCGAAAGAATTTTTTCTATTGTTAAAAAAAATCAGACGGAATTTCGACCAAATTTAGGTCTTAAAACTCTTGAAGCAGTTTTGATTGAAAAAATAGATATGCAGGCAAATGAAGAACTGTGTTATAAAAAAACATTCTCAAAATCAGAACTTAAGCTTGCTAAGCATGCTACATATAAATCTTTGCATTCGTAAATTATACGTATTTTGTTTAATACTTATATGTATTATTCTTGGTTATTTAAATTTTATTTCCCTGTGGAAATCATATCCAGAATAAAGATATGATTTATAGCTTCTGATTTTTTCTATGATTAGTAGTGATTTGAAGTACTTTTTATTAGTGAATGCTTGAGGAGTTAAAAGAAAATTTCTAATTAAATGTGCATATAATTTACAAGGTATATTTTTAATTATTCAGTTTTATATGCATATGGATTTTAAATGTAATAAAATTGATTATAATTAATTATTAATTAAAAATTAATGAATTGTTAATTACAACATGCGTTACGCGCACATTTTCAAAGTTGTAAAAATGTCGTTCGCGCGTTGACTACTGACAAGGTTTGCTGAAGGTTGGAGTCTATGTGAATATCGTCAGGCATACTGATAGATAATTTTCCCTGTAAATAATAATAACTTACCTGCACTAATATTTTAGCATAAGGATACACTATTAATATTTTTACCCATGCATAAATCATATTTTATGCCACGATACACACAAGTAATATAGGGCATGCAATTACACATACAAATAATATTTTATCAAAAACGCATTTGAAAAAAGGAAACCCTATTTGAGAAAAATGATGAGTTCACTTTTTATTGCGTACACACAAAAAATCACTCCTTGCGAACACTATTCAGTGCTGGTGCATATTATCGAAGAAAAAAGGTCATTATAGCACATGGAGCAAAATTCACTATTGTAGCACACTGAGGCAACATCACTGCTGTAGTACGTTTAGCAAAAACACTATTGTAGCATATTCATCGCAAAGGTTGAATGATTGAAGAATGACTCCACTACTGACGAATTCCACAGAATGTAACAGATCACATTCACATTTTGCGAAAGCTCACTACAATGATATGCCCGACTTTATCATTGCTATTTTCAGTCAGTTCTTCAAAACATCGTGGATGCACGTGGCTTACTGTCCATGAAAAGTCATTGCTGGCAGCATGCTCTGTCGAAAGGTCACCACTTTTGGTGGTTGCATAATATGATTAAAGGAAACAAGAGTAGACATTTCAAATATAACAAAAGAATATATTTAGTACTGAATTACAATCAAAAATACATTAAAAAAGGAAGTAAAGCTCGGGGCACAGTCCATGACACCATTGCATGCGGTTTCCCCATGAGGTCCCATTCTGCGGGACCACTGCCGTTACTTTACTGCTTTGCTTGCGAACAGGATTTGATGGATGGTGCCTTCTCTTGAAGAGAAGCTAAAGTATCTGTGAGAATGCCACATATACACTGGTGTGCAAAAATTAAGGACGAAGTCGAAAAATTAGCATATGAGCTGAACGAAGAGGTAGAGCGGACAGAAAGACCAATCAGGAGATTAAGGTGATGTACGGTAGCACATGCGCAGATATGCAAGTACACGTAATGGGGGAGTGTCTGAGTAGTATAAAGCATGTTGTCGGTGTAAGATCAGTATTTCTGGCAAAGAGATTGCACGCCGTATAGCAGTTAAAATCACACCGAGTTGCTGCCTCAGTGAGAAATGGTGAATAATCAATCTGTTAGACATCTGGATGCTTTTACCCAAGGTCGAATCATTGGGAAGTTTGAGGAAGGCCGGGTGTGACAAGTGCGGCTGCAGAGTTCGGAATTGCTCACAGCATCGTTTCACAACTTTGGAGACAATTTCAAACTACAGGAACAGCTAGCTATCTGGGGGTTTAGTAGTGGTCGTCCACGAGGAACCACACTCGCAGATGACCGTTATATTGCCTTACAGGCCAGAAGAAACAGGCGGCAGACAGTGAGAGAAATCGCTAGACACACGACACAGGCGACTGGACGACCGATATTACGTTTTACCGTGGCCAGAAGACTGCACGGTGGTGGTCTGATTGCACGACGCCCTGTACGGTGTCTACCTCTAACGCCTGCCCATCGGAGAAGGCGTTCTCTGTGGTGCCGGGAACACCGGAATTGGAGAGACAATGAATGGG
>KK112762.1:387343-462687 GCA_000611955.2 Stegodyphus mimosarum
ATTTGGAACGCTTTTGTACAAAGTTATATTGAAAAAACCGTCTCGTCCTTAATTTTTGCACACCAGTGTATATATACATACATATATATATATATTTATTTATATAATGAATCTTAAAATTCCTGCCGTAAATGACAATGGAGCACGTCTGCAGGATACTGTGCAGCTGTGGTATATAATTTTGATGAGTGCACGCCTATGGTAATCGTGCATTCGATTACTGTCCAAACTCTCACTGAATCATCCGCTGCAGCAATCAGTTACCAGAGGGAGCTGTGTAGCTTTTTCCTTGAGCACAAGAGGGAGGGGAGTATTAGTTATTACACCCCCACCTAAGATGGTGATTGGGGTGGAAACCCAAGATCATGTATGTAGTAACTGTCTGATACACTGAAATATTTATATTATCAATCCATATAAATCTCATCAATACTTGTTATACAATACAAATTTCCGTCTTGATGATTAATTCATCTGTTGTTATTATCCGTACAAAGGTACACAAAAAGAAAAAAAAATGTCCCTAATAATTGATAAAAATCATACAAATAATATATTGTATCTCTAATTCATCTCAGCATAAAACATCTGAACATAAAATATCAAGTGTAAAAATTAAAATTCAATTAAAATTCACTTAGCACAATAACTATATTTGATAAAAAATCTTATCTCCATTGAACATCTAAAATATAAAAGATAAGTATGGTTATTTAATATAATAAGAATAATAAAAGGTATGTGGTTTTATCATAGTGTTAAGTCTTCACTTAATGTTTTTAGTCAAATACAGAGGCTGTTCGCACATCTTTTAGACGATGTATATTGTATTCACAAAACTAAATTACATAAAATTCTTGTGTTTTAATTGTTCTGTTTGACATCCCTTATTCTGAACTATCTTTCGACACCACAATTTCCAGGATAATAATACCTTTTGAAGTGTCAGAAGAATTATTTTATCCCATTCCTCCCGAACAGCTTTCCAGAGTCCTGTTAGGGTTTTGGGACAACGTTTGGATAATGCAGTTTTTAAAAGTCCAAAAGCACAAAAATCCATAAGTGACACATCAGGAGATTTAGTAGGGATATCAGTGAAGGGTATGGCCTTGATACCAGTTTTTGTTGCATTTCTTTTAGGAAATTTACAGTAGATTTTGATGTGTGACTGCTAGCTTTGTCCTGATGGAGTCTCACAGATTGATGGCGCTGTGGGTAAAGTGATGGTATTTCATTCAGAGAAATTGGCGATAAAATATGTTCCTGATAGTATTTGGAGTTAATCTTGACATTTTTTTACACTCTCTTTATTTTTAACTTGCCATTATAAGAAAAACCAGCAACAATCATGAATTCCTTAGAAAAACTTTCTTTCGATTCTTTGAACCATGTACTTAAATATTTTTCTCCCCTTTTATGATAATAAATGGCTCTTTTTTTGTTACAGTCATTTAAATACACCCATGCTTCATCTATTGTGACAATTGTTTTCCATTTTTCTTTGGATAAGTCTTTCTCATATAGAATTCTGCAGCATGTCCTGCGTTGAGCGATATGCTTTGGAAGAAGACGATGCACATTGCGTTTTTTCGATTTCTTAAGATTTAAATCAACGTTTATCATTTTGTTTACAGTGGACACTGAGCATTTTAATGATTTTGCAACTGTCCTTTGACTAGGGGGATTTTCTTTTAACATTAAACAACGTACCTTTGCAATAGTCGAAGATGTACCTTTTTACCTTGGATACTTCTTTGGAATTTTTGTCCCACTTGAGGCTCCAATTTGACTTTTTTTTCATTCTTGTTGATGATATTACCTATCGATGCTTTAGATATCACAAAACCATGACTCTCACATCGTTTTTGGATAACGGAGTATGCATATTTCTCTTCGGAAAGAGCGTAAATGTAGCCTTCGAACCACTGCTTTGTTAAATTCGCCATTTTGAATAAAAACGAAACTTTGAAGCCACAGACGATAATTTTGACTTTTAAAAACATAGTACAATTGCAATTACTTCTTTTGCAGCAAACGATTTTTTATTACCGCTTACCAAAATCATCTAAAAAATGTGCGAACAGCTTCTGTATAAAGTCGCTTATTAAGTCACATAAAGTGTCTACTTAGTTCAAAATTGACATTACATAGAATCACACAGAGTCACACCATAGTAGCACATATAATCAGTAGGACTGTAGTATGTCAGTCCTGTAGAGGTAATCTGGACAAAGCATCAGCATTATTGAGCTTTGTTCCTGGGCAGTGCAACATAGCTTTTGTTCCCGGGCAATGCGAAATATTTGACGTCATATGTTTGGATTACTAATGCCAGCATTATAGTTTAGATGACTGAGGAGCATTCGTAGTGGTAAATGATAGTAGGATTATGGTCAGTGATCAATTCGATATGTGAACCAAAGATCCAAGTCTCGAATTTCTTCAAACTCCATATCATTGCAAATGCTTCTCTTTCTCTATTATTGTTCATGCATTTTGAGGTTTGTTAAATTTAGGCTCTCATAGCTGATAGGACACAATCTTTGCATTGCAATACACAGGCACCAATGCCCATTAATAAAGTATCTGACTGTATTATAAAGGGTTATTCAAGCTTAAGTGTGTATATAGATCCTCCTATAGATAGTAGCCTCCACTAACGATTTCTCCAATTTTAGAAATGCATTTTCATGAATCGCAGTCCAAGGAAGTAGTTCAACAACTCCCTTTCTAGTTCATTTTGTAAGTGGGTATGCAATTTCTACGTAATGTGGAATGTATTCCCTATAGTAACTGCAAAGTGCTAATAAATTTTTCAATTCTTTCTTGTTTTGTGGTTGCCAAAGTTTCTCGATAGCTTGAATTTTCTGTGGATCTGTCTGATGCTTTCCTGACCCAATAATATGCCCTAAATATTTTATCTGAGGTCTAGTGAATGTCCACTTTTCTAAATTGACAGTGAAACCTAATTCATCTAGTTTCAATAGTATAATTTCCAGATGGTGTTAATGAGCCAGCCAGTTATTTGAAAATATGGCTATATCATCAATGTATGCACAACAGAAATCTCTATATTTTGCCAAAGCTCTGTTTATTAGGCACTGAATAGTCACAGCAGCATTCTTTAGGTCAAATGCCATAACATTGAAATAATATTGAGCACAAAGAGTCTTAAACAAGTTCCTTACTCTGCTCTTCCATAGATATTGCACAATATCCTTTCAACAAATTGAGGGTAGTTATGATGTTTGCTCTTTTGATGGAGTACGTCAAATCATTTTATGTTTTCCGTCGGGAAATTACCTGTCTCAGTAACAGCGTTTAATGACCTATGATCAACACAGAATCTAATACTACCATCTTTCTTATACACACATGACTGGATGTACGGTCTCGACTTCACTTTTCACTTTCTTTGATTAATGCTAATCATAGTAATGCTTTGACTTGATCATTCATATGCTATTTTAATGACTCAGAAATCCTGTATATATATGATTTCTTCTGTTCTGACCAGGCATTAGTCTAATCCTGTGCTTTCCTATAGTAGCTACTTGAATGTCTTTTGCGAATAATTTGGAAGACCTCATTTCTTTCTTCTGTGCATCATTTAAGTGATCTAGTGAAATGTCCTCTGTCCCTGGATTTCTGCCATTTGGAAATATCTTGCTAGATGGAGTTCGATGAATTTCCCCAAATTCATTCTCACTTTCTAATACTGCTCTTACTGCTTGAACTCTAGGGATGTACTTTTGACTTTTATTCACGTCTACTTTTGAAATCTTTCGATCCGGTAATTTAACTTCATAAGAATGCGGCAGAGTGTGTTGCACTATTTCTCCAGGTCCTATCTGTCTCACATATATTTTATTGTTGGAATCTGTAGCAATACTTTCTCTTCTATGCAAATTTTCGAATGGAGGAGCGTCTGTTAAAATATTAGGCATAAGCTCTTTCCTTACCCGTGGCAGTTAAAAAAGCTTGTTTTGCTGTCTTTTCCAGTCGTATTTTCAGGTCTTGTAAGTATTTCATGATAGAGTGTAAGATGTTGGATATTAAAGGCATTCCTCCTGACCAGGATGATTTTAAAATTATCAAACATCCCTGAGCTTTTAAATGGTGACATCCCATAGTGCAGTTTGGAACCTCCCTGTAGGCAAGTGATAGAAATGGAATTTGTTTGTCCCGTCCTCTGGGAGTTCCTTGCATTACATGATGCCACATATTATTAAGAGCTCTTTTCACTGCAAACCACTGCTAGCTGGATAACCTGGGCATGAAAAACTCGGTGAGGCATTGATTCTTCTAAGAAATTCTTGGGTTAAGGCCAAAGTAAAATTGGCTGTCTGGTTGCTTGCTACTATGTTTGGTATTCCTCTCTTAAAAAAAAAAAATATTTGTAACGGTGCTTCAGTCATGGATCTGGCACTGAAAGAAATCATGGGTATAGCTTCAGGCTATCATGTATTCTGATCCATAGTGCATAACGCATACATATTTATACCTTTGACCCGTTGCTGGATTAATACGACAAATAACATCCATATTCACAACTTCAAATGGCAACTCCAGTCTGCATGCTGGAGTTATGGGTGCTGTCTCATTTACTCTTTCTGGATTCCTACAATAGTGAATAAGGTGAATGTGACTTTTGTAATGTTTTAATTATTTTTTCTCTTCCCTTCTTCCTTTGGGGAGGTGGGTTGAGGTTGGAGGTAAATGTATAAAATTATTAGTAACTCCTACTGAATTTGGCAATTATTGAATTTTATTTATATGACAAAGTATTGAATTTGGTCATGGAAAGTCAAAGAACATCAAAATTAAAATTGAGTTTAGGTGGGAGCATGAATATTCTTCTTTTGTAATACTAACTTTTACAGTCTTCTTATAACTGATAGTTTCAATTGATTTTTAATAAATAAATTTTTGAAGGCTGTGATAATAGTAATTTAATGAATTCAGAGGCCTTTTGGTTTAAATAAAAAATGAAATAAACAGCTCAACCATCATCTTCTTGTGTTTGTAGTCATCAGTTTTTAAGTAAAATAATTTGCAAATTCACTGTACAGCTGTTTTAAACTAAAAAATGTGGGACATAAAGTAATTGGCAAGTGTACATACAAAAACTGCATAAATAATGTAGGGTCAGTTGAGTTATTTTCTGGTCACAGAACTTTTTTTAAAATAAGAAAGGTGACTTATTTTATTAAAATATTAAATTATTGAAAAAGCAACTTAAACCTTTTATCGTGCAGTGTATAACCCAACTATTTATTGTTTATTTTGCTTATTTATTTATTTTAATTTACTGATTAAATTTTTGAAAAATAACCTCATATGTGCAATTATTCAAATTATTAAAGTAAGCTTTTTTATTTGTCATTTAAATGTGCTTACTGCATGCCAAAACTGAAATCATTAGCCTTGACGATTTTTATCATAAATGGATGTTATCAGTTTGTACGTCGAAACTGCTGCAAGTGATTTTATGCATAAACATTTTTATCATGAACTAAATTGAAATAGGAATTTTCTTGCAACTGATTTTTAGTAAAAAGGAAATTTTTAAACTAATAATTTATTTTGTATTATAGCTAAGAATTAATATTGTATTTTAGTATGTATTATGCTCTAGTTTTATGCCCATTATTTACTTTTGAAAGTGTTTGTAAATTCTGATGAAAAATATTTTAAATTTTTTAGTTAACAGTGTAAGGGCATTTAAATAACTAAAAATTTTCATTTCATTATTTCATTTCATTTCATTTCATTCATTATATAAAATATGAGGAATATTTAAAAGTAAGTAAAACTTAGAATTCTATTTTCCTTGATTTTAGAAAAGAGTATATAATTTTTCCTTAAAATTAATATTAATTATTTACAATTAAATATTAATTAGTATTAAAAGAATGATTATAAACTTAAATTATTTTATTTCTCTAACATGTGAAAATAGTAGTATTTTCATAATAGAAATTTTTCTTCCAGTATTAGTGAATGCTATTTTGCAGTAAAAGGTGCTGCTCTTGTATTACCACATGATGAGTGTTTACATGTGCATCGGAAAACCATTGCAAATGGAGGTAAGTTATATTAAATTACTTATTTTCAAATCTGAATTTAAAAAATATGAAAATGTTATATTATGTCTATAAACAAAGTTATGGTTTTTCCCCTTAAATCAATGTTTATTTATGAAACACCAAAATGCATTGTAGTCTTTAAAATAATCTATATCCTTTCTTATGGGTTTACTCCATATATAATGCAGTTGGAGAATCCTTTCTTGAAGAATGATAGTGATTTATATCATGTACGTCTTTAAGACTTTTGTCATGTTCTTCAGGTATTTTATAGTATTGAGCATTAGCCAAATAATGCTAGTATAAACAAAACATATGAAAATAAGACGGGGTTAGGTCTGTTAAATTGCTGCTGGCAAGAAAATTTCTTAGCTCATAGAATGTGCAAATTGTTCAGTTGCTTTCACTAATGGAATTATGTTAATGTAAACATTACAATATATTATTTAGTCTGCTGGTATGTATTTTCCCCCCTTAGTTTTATCACTTATATATGTTAGTTTTTACATCTCTCAAAAGTCACAATAGTGAAAATAAAATGAAGTGTATGGTAACCTTTAACACTCTATCTGTGATTCTAAAGATAAGCTGCTTTTAAAAGTTTTGTGATTTTTAAATCATTGATTTGTGAATCGGAAACACTTTATGACCAAAGAATGTTCCACATTTGATGCAACATTTTCAAATCAAAGTATCATATCTGATGTGTATGTGTTTTGTTATTATCACTGACCATTGAATAGAAAAACAAGAATAATAAAAAACGAGCAGTGTTGTTAATTAACAGTGAACCATAAATTACATAAATAAATTGGATTTTATTTACAAATGATTAACTTGAACTAATAATTTATGTAAAGCTCATAGCTATTCTGCCATTTCCATGTCTTGACATGAAATTAGCAGAGATCATGTGCTGGTCACATCAGATTTTTTTTTTTTTGTGTGTGTGTGTGTGTATAGAGTTGTTTTAAATACAAAATCTATAATTTCCATGACAAAATCAAAGAAAATATTTGAAGATGTAAAATCATTGTCAATAAAGCTGAATAATAAATCTAAAGATATAGAACATGAAAGAAGCTGCTAAAGTCTAAAACAGTTGTTATTATACAAATAATAAGAATGTCCTATAACGGGCATTTATTATGTATACTCCATGACTGCTGTTTTCATTAAATCTAGTAAAGGTATGTAGTTTTTTTTTTTTTTTTCCATGTACCTCCATTTAATTATGATGGGAAATTGTGATAGGTGGAACCTAGTGGTGTATTATATAAAAACCTTATGTTTGAGGAGTTTTACTAGAATATTTTTTGTGATAGCATTGAAATCATTTACTCTGCTATATTCTTTTCTGATACCCTCACAAAGCCAGTACAATCCATGCACATTATGAAGAAAAACACTTATGTATCCTTCATTTAACTGTTAATCAAATAAAATTCAACTTGCATTTGTTTATATCCCAAAAATGTGTTTTGGGATGTACGCAAGATTTATACTATATCACGTTCTTCTAACATACATTTTTTATACAAAATTGGATCTTTTCTAAAATGGCTGATTTTTTTTTTCTGTAATTTGATTTCATGCCTAAAATTATATCTAAATAGAAAATTTTATAGAAATCATATGAGTACTTTTGCATTTGAAATCAGATATTAGTTTTCAACATTTCTAATTTATGTTAATGGGAGATTTTTTAAAATTCATCAGGGACTGAACCTTATCAGAATAATATAATGTCCTATTAATGGTGACTTAGAATGATAAAATTAAGTTTATTGATTGTGCATTTTAAACACGTTTCCGTTATTTTTTTTAATAGAATTCTTTAAAGTAGTTTTAAATTCTTTTTAAAAGAAAATAGAATAAATCTACACTTAAAAAGGAGGGAGTTAAGATAGCAGAGAAGTATGTTGAGAGCCCTTTAGAAAGATTCTGAAAATTTTAGAAAGGAGGAAAGAGGTGGGAAAAGGTTATCTTTACAAAAAATGCAAAAAAAAAGTTTGAATAAAGTATCTTTTAATTTGCTGTATTTGATATTCTACTTAATTCATTCTCGTGAATTCTTTTTTGATTATAAAATTGTCTCCTGATATATATTAAATAACTATTTTGTTTTCTTATATGCATTGATGATCTACTGTGCTTTCCTAAAAATGACTGCTTCTCATATTAATTTTTGCTTTAAAAGATGTATTAGGGCATATCATATTTTTTACATTCATTAATAATAATCAGCATTTGTTTACGTGTTCATCTACAAGAATCTGCACTTAATCATATATTCAGATAAAAAAAATTTATTGAGGCACAGTTTTGTCATCCTTTTATGGAACATAAAGCCATAAAGTTCCGAACCCCAAATTCTGGCCTGAAATTCTTCTGACCCCATTTACTGCAAAACCATTGTCCTTAATCTCTTATATCTAGCAATAGAGCTCAGTCTTTTCCAGCCTAGGTTTCACAATGCTTTGATGCTGACTTTACTGTATTCAGTTATTCAATTTTATTGGTAGCTTTTGATTTCCATGTGTTAATCATCCTTGAATGACTTCTTAATTGCAGTATCAAGAACCTGGAGAGAAGTACAGGCAGAAGTGAGTAGGACACTGGAATTTCGCTATTTGTCATGTAGTTGTAGTCTGACCACATTAACTTTGCAGTTTTAAAGCAGAACAAATCTGAGAGCTTCCCACCTCTCTTTTCCATCCACTAAATTACTTGGGAGGACTTAAGGCTCACTAGTAGTGCCCCCATGCTGCACAAACACTATGTACTTGCAAACATTCATGAATTTTCCAGGATTAAAACTTGGACCCAATCATATGGCAGCCAGCATTGCTAACCACTACACCAATGAAGATGGCAAAGTCTGAAATTAAATAGTCATTCTTGTGAGAATCGGGCCCACCAGCGGCCGAGTTAGTTGAAAACATAAAGACTAGAATGTCAGCAAAAATTGTTAAGAATGATAGATTGCACAAAAACTACAAAAAACTGCAGGCACAATATTTAAAAAAAAATTATTTAATTCATACAAGTGTATTTAATATGTCTGTTACAAACACATGACATATTGAATGCACAAATTTCTAATTAGTTCATAACTTTGTCCATTTGCTATCAGTTGTGCATGTATATTGTGCCTGAACTCTACTTGATCATCTACTTGATCATTCATCTGGCATCTTTCTGTTGATAATCTAAATGGGAGCTTATTTTTGTAGTAGGGCTAGTATCACAAACATCTGAAAAACCATATTAGGTCTTATTTCCAACAGAAACTTTAGTAATCTTCCTAATGAACAGGGGATTATAAGAACAAAATTGAAGTGAGCAGTTATGCAAATTATGTAATAAATTCTGCTTAAAACACTTCATGATCAGATCTGAAAGTGAAGTAAATGAAGTAATGCACATTTTTCGGAACATTTCTTTTTTTTTTTATAAATTTGTCATTTGCTGTCATTATTATCCTCTTATTTGTGCAATATTTTTAAATATGCTTGTAATATAGTAATTTATACCTTACAGTTTTTGTTTAAATCTTTTTAGCCTGTGATATTCAACAACATTTGCAAGCCATGCTTTACTTACTGCATGCAGATGACATATTAAAAATGGTAACTATTGTTCATTTTCTGAAAATAAGTATTTATGATAATATATATCCTCTTTTTCCATCTTGAAACATTCAGTTAGTAGCTTATAATAATTACTAAATATTTGTATGTAAATGACCATGTTTTATGTGGGAAAAACATGAAACTAAGTATATATCTTGTACAATTAGTCATAAATATGTAATTTCCATTTAAAAAAATTTCAGTGAATGTTTTGTGGCATCCATCTTTCAAAGCAGCTAGTATTTTTGGGAACATAAATAAGCATTAAATATCACCTTTGTAAGATAACCACATTAATTGAAATTAATTTAAGAAAATACAGGAAGTTCTATTATGGCAACCACCTCTAAAAATGGTGAATAATTCTGAAAATATATAAAATTCTAAATTTTGTGAAAAGGTACATTTTGTTTTTATTTTGTTAATGCTCTTTCTCCTCCCCCCAAGGAATGTCTGCATTTTTCATTTCATTTTAACTTCAGGCTAATTAGAGCAAGGGCATATTTGTGTTGTATCATTTTTTGTAACTCTTACTTGCATAAAGTCCTTGATAATTTTTATTGCGTTTTGTGTCATGCATTTATTAGATATACCAAGCAACAATTAGAAACAAAGTAAAATGTTCTAAGTGTAAAAACTAAAATCACATTTAAACATGAGTAAAATAGAAGCTTTTGCAGAACTTGTCTGTAAAGCTCCTATTTTTACTAAACTATATTTTATTCCTATTTTTACTAAAGCTTCTAATTTTATTAATGTTTAAACATGGTTTTTCCATGTAAATCTAGAAGCTTTTATTTTATTTTTAACTTTATTGTAACAGTGCTTGTTTTTTAATTTTTCAAAATGAGCAACACTTGTTATAGTACAAAAGAGTTTAAAACAGTTCGATTTGTGTTTTTCAGAGTATATCTTAAATATAATTTTATTGATCATAAATACAGCAGAAACAGTAGTAGATGTAATAGAAAGAACAAATATCAGCAAAACAGGGAAAAGAAGCATTGGGGTGCATCTTTGCATTACTTCCCTGCTTACATAGCAGAGCTCATATGGAAGCACAGACCTCAGAGGAATAACCATCTGTTTAATGCAGTTTTGAATACAATTGCCAAACAGTACCCCATAGAATCGAAACAACCTGTTAATGACTTGCTAATCTTAAAAATACATTCCATTTACCAAAAGCTGCCTAATAGATTATTAGTAATATGTCAGTGGGTGCTGGATAATACTATAATATCATACTTTGTAATTTTAATTTGAAGTTGATTGACATTGAACTTGTAAAGATAGCTCAAGTGGAACTGAAGATGTAAACAGAAAACTCCTATCAGACATTGGCAACATTTGGCAATTTCTTGTCATCTTGGCAGCATTTCGAAATTTTTTGGAAAATATATTTTAAATGCCTTAGCAGTAATTTTTTGGAATGAAGTAGAAGTGCTTTTTCTCCTCTCTTGAACAGATATACAGTGCAAAGTCCGAGATCCAGACTCGTTGGGACTTCGGCAATTCCGGATTTGTGATTTTTCCAGATATTAGACCATCAATTTAAATCTAGTAAGATGGCATGCAGAAATTATACAATTAAAAATATGAAATCGTGATTTATAAAATAAAGAGCATTTATGATCTAAAAGGTATCAAAATTTACAAAGAAAAAAAAAAAAAAAAAAAAAAAGGAGCCTAATATTTCTTTTTTACTTTACTAAATAGTTCTTTCAATGTAAGTTGGTTAAGTTGCTTCATTTTTTGTGCTAATACTTTCTCTTTAATTCTATAAAAAGGCATAATTTCTTGTTCAGTTACAAAGTTCCATTGTTCAAGCTCTGTAATTGCTGCGTTGAGAATTCTGACTAACTTGTCAATCAAAATTTTTTCATTTTCAATAACATCTTTGTCATTTTCTTTACTACTAGTAGTGGCATTTTCTGGATCTAGAACCATAACTACAGATTTTACTGTCCGTTAATTGATTAATGACCGAAGCATTGTCATCACAATAAAAAACTCCTGTTGTATTATCTTCATTTATAACCGCTTCTCCACATTTCTTTACAAAACCCATTAACTGGAAAATTTCACCTTTGGTTTTCGATATCAGAAAACATTCAAATTCGTGGCAATCACCTTCATCGTCCTCACCATGAAATAATGCCAAGTAATTTTTTAAAGTATCTGGAGACACATCCTCCCATGATCTTGCGATGCTCCACACAGCAGATTTTATCCTAAAATATTTCAAAAATTCTTGAATAGTCTTGCCATTGATCAAGAAATTTAACATAGATTTTTAAAATGCTACTTTATATTTGCATTTTAGCGCATGCACTATTTTGATATCCATAGGTTAAATGATGGACGTACAATTTAGATAAAAGAATAATACACGTACATTATCTTTTCTGAAACTTTGCATTTGTGCCTTCCTGCAGCATTTGCACCCACTAAAATTGCTAGTCTCACTTTGGAATCTTTGACACCAGTTGGGAGCCTTTTCCGTAGAGGTTGCCAAGGTGTTTCACAGTACATATTGCCAGAAAAGACCATTTCATCAGCATTCTAAATTTGTTCTGAAGATAATTTTTCACTAGTAATGAGTTCAATTAATTCATCTGCAAATAGCTCAGCAGCTTCAGTATCAGCTGAAGCTTTTTCTTCTGAAATTTTTAATTTTTTATACCAAAGCGATATTTAAATTTGGTTAACCAACCTGTTGAATATTTGACTCAGTTTTTAAATTCACTTCATCATGAAATATTGTGGTTTGAGCCATTAGCATTGGACCCATCAATGGCACGTCTTTGCTGCGACGTTGTCTGACCTATTCAATCATCACTTTTAAGCATAACAAACAATTTTTATGTTATTCATTGCGAGTGGAGTGTCAGAATCCACAAGAAATTCAAACGAAAGTTCCTTTTTCTTTGTCATACACAGTTGACTTTCCAATGCCATACTCCTCGGATAATTTTGAGATGAATATGCCTTTATCCTTTTTTTTCAGCAATTTGACTTTTTGTTTAATGGACTTCAAAACATGCTTTGCTTTGTAGGTCCTTTTGCAGCTCCAGAATTAGAAACTCTTTTCAACATAAATGAAAGTTCAAGCTTTAATTTTTATAAAATTGCTGTAATAAATACAGTTTGCAAAAAATAGTAAGCTGTATCAAATTAGAAGGTTAACAGTGTGCTACATTAACTGAAATTAGTTAGAATCAATGAAGATAATTTTAGCCTAGCTTAATAATGTCTGCTATACATTATTGGCTATGTATCATAAGACTGGTGATGAAAAACAAGTTATTTTGCTAAATTTTGTCTTGCTTCCATCGTGTACTGAATTAAGCCCGATTTGTATTAGTTTAGTTATTTTTTATACCTATGTCTATTTCTTGCACCTGCTTAAGGCTAACCTGAGTGCTGAATAAATAAACTCTCATGTATACGTAAAGGCTTATCTACGGCCGGCGCTAGATACCGCCTGATGTGGTCTCTGTAGGTCTTAAATTCTGCTACAGAGTGCCTCCGAGTTCTAAATTTTTGCCGCCCTTAAACTTTGGATCCCAGTGCTTTCTGTACATTATAAAAATTCTGTCATCCCTTAATTTTGCTGTTTGGTGCTTCTCCAAATTCCAAAAATTTTGTCTTCCCTAAATTCTGCCACCCGGTGTGGCCTATGAGCTCTGATGCCGCTTCTGGGTTTATGTAAGTAACAGATCAGTTATTCTTAACTCAAATAGCACTAAATGTAATCTTTTGGCCTATGAGTTTCATTAACAAAATCTCTTTTTAGCATAAAAAGAAAGTTTTGTTTAAATTTTTTCTCCTCAACATTTCTTAGCGTATTTAACTTAAATTTGTAATCATCGCCAAGCATAATGTCAGTATAAAAGGTTGTCATACTCATGTTATTCAATTACTAATATAAAAAGAATGCTTAGACATCGCTGCATGAGTCATTACACAAGTTGTCATGCATTGATAAACATGCAGTGATGAAAGCAAAATATGTTGAATAATGATTCGCTAGAATGTTTGGGTTTGAGATGTGTTCCAAGTAGATATGCAGCTAAGGTGCCAAATTATTAATCTCACAAATTTATGTTTAAATGATTTATTTTTTCAATAACAAGGTGTTTTATTTAGTGCTTAAAGTAAAATTAAGAATGGGGACTCTTCACATGTTTTATTAACATGTTAAGAAAAAATCAAATGTGCATGCGGTACCGCATTTAAAAAAAAAAGTTTTAAGTCCGGATTTTAGATCATTCCAGATATTGAATATCTGGATCTCGCACTTCATACTTTATATAAGAGGGTATGAATGGATACGAAATAGTAGGATTAAGATTGTTTTATATTGTTGAGCTTTTTACTTGGTAATTACTGCTTAAAACTTTGAAAGCTCTTTTAACAATCTGAAATTTTTCTCACATGTAAAGGACAATTCCAGCCCATCTCTGCTTTCTCATTTAGTTGTTTTTCTTTTCTCTGTGAATTTTTATTCATTTAATTAGAATAAAGTTACATGCTTTGCTTTCCATGTTTATGTGACCTAATTATTTAAGTAACTTTTGTATTCAGGTCTTTATTTTTTAATTTTATTTATTCATTTCTTTGCAAGAATGCACTCGTGAGCAGCCCTGTGACTGTTCTTTATGTATGATTTTTTTTTTTTTAGTCTTGTAATAAGCATGACAAAAGAACTATTTACTTTTACTTCTCATCCACTCAACATGGCAGTCAAAAGTCTTAGCTTTTAATTCAAGAAACATATATGGCTGTAGTATGAAGCTCAATAAAAAAAGCTCATATGCAAGAAACTATCTTGCTCAATGGAACTAATAAAAAAATGGAATACTCATCATATTTAGATTGGAAAGGTCACAAATCAAAACGTGCAGTCCTTTCTAAAGCAGAAGGGAATTATCATAGACAGGATAATTCATTTAATTTCCCAAGTAAATAGTTTACAAAATCAAGAAAATTCTCTTTTTGCTATTGAAGTGTATGAAAATGACACTAGTGCTTTAGATATCAAAGTAAACACTCTAAACGTACTAAGAATAACCAACATACTAAAAAATTAAATGTACATAGTCTAAATATACTAATAATAATAATTTATACAATAATAAACTGTGTGTCAGAGCAAGTGCTAAGAATGCTATTCTTAGTACTTTAGTACTTAATGCTATTCTTGTACAAGTACTAAGAATGCCATTCTTAGTACTTAGTTCTGACGCAGAGTTTCATAAATACGAAACGGAAATGTGTGAATCGTTCTTTAAATTGCAAACATTAAATATTATTTTGAACGAAAACTCACTAAAACCTGTAAAGAATGTTATTAATTCATGTCAATATAAAATAAATTCTAATGAAACAGTTTAAAAGTTCCTTGCATAGAATGGATTACCATTATTTACTTCTGTGATTGCATTGATTGGGTTTTATTTCATGATTTATTTCTTGTGAGTGTTGGAAACTACAGTATGTTAAGTGATAACCAGAAATTACAATATCTTAAACTTTCTGTGAAAGATGAAGCCACTACCTTATTGCAATCAGTATGCTCTATATATCCTGATAGAATGCCAAGAATTCTCTCCTATTCGAAAGCACTTCCTTAAAGAAGAAATTTCAATGGTCACTTTCCAAACTTTAAAAAATGATAAAGCACCTTGTTTAATAATCCATTTCATGAAATATATTTACAATAATGAAGCATAATTGTATGCTTCTTGCTAACTAATTAAAATCTTTGTTATGCAATCTTATATAAAAAGGGCTATGTCAATATGTTTTCTAAAACTTGCTTATTCCAAATTGTTATAACTTTGCATTCATGATTGTATCTCTAATTTCTGTATACTTTGCATGTCATTTTATCATGTGTTATTCATATTTGTATTTACTTAATTTTAATGGTATGTTTTTCTATTGATGCTTTAAATAAAGAATTTGGTGAGGTCAATAAATCTCTCCAGATAGAGGTACTAGCTTTTAGATTTTAATTTGATCTAATTTTATTAAAAATTTAATGGATTCCAAATTTTTTTAGCCCTTTGGCTGTTACGGTGATACCTTATTAAAGAGGTGAGGACCTGTTTTCCATTTGATACCTTATTAAAGAGGTGAGGACCTGTTTTCCATTTCATGTTAGACATTATCATGAAATTCTTTTGTAGGCTGGTTCACAACTTACAAGTCTTAGTCTTGTATTCAAAAAAAAAAAAAGAAAGAAAAAAAAAAGAGAGAGATCATAGGTGTTCAAAGTATCATCAGACGTCTGGTCAGAACATGTGTAAAATGTTGTAGAGCATCTCTCAGAAATTAAATGATAGGCAATTTGCTATCTACTTATGTTTTGCCTTCTTTTATGTTGTGCTGTGGAGTAAGCTATGCTGGTCCTTTCCAAATTAAAGCAAGCAAAGGTCAAGGCTGTAAAGCATTCAAGGCAGATCTATTTGTTTGTTTCATTCGAAAAACTATCCGCTTGGTATTAGTAACTGATCTCTCAGGGAGGCTCAAGGTTTTCATTTCCCACAGAGGCAAATGCAGTGATATATACAGTAACTGTAGTTCTAAGTTTGTTGGAGCAAAATGCAAACTCATGGAATTCGATATAATGCTTTTAAATGGCATCTAAATATTTCGGATGTACTACAGATAGGTGGTCTCTAGGAAGCAGGTATAAAGTTAAAATATCACTTAAACACATCGTTAGTGAAACAGATTTAACATACAAAGAATTTGAAACATTTCTCATACAACTAGAAACTTAACTCACGACCTCTAACAACTTTATCTAATGACCCAAATGACTTATTAACCTGACCATTTCATTAGTGATAAGTCATTGACAAGTATTCTTGTGTCAAATTACATTGATTCTAATGTTTCTCGCCTTATTATTTGGCAACGTTTTCAGAAAATGGTTCAACAGTTTTGAAACATTTACATAAAGAATATCTCTGCCAGTTACAGCTGAGGCAAAATTAGTTTTTACCAATGAAAAACTTTCAAATTAATGTCCTGTGTCTTATAAAAGATGACAGTTTGCCCTCAACTAAATGAAAATGGGTAGAATTATTCAAGTGTGTACTGGTTTTGATGATATTGTGAGGGTTGCAACTATCAAAACGTCAGATGAAGAGTATATCCAAAAGAAATATTCAATAATTGTGTTTATTGCTAAATTTGAACTTTATTTATAATGTATTAATGATTTGTAGCATTACTCGAGTCTTGCAGAACTGTAATAATTCAATAATTCTACATTCAAAAGATTCATTGTTCATGCATATCATTTATGTTGAACTAGTATTTCAAGGTGTTCAGACCTTTATTTTTAAATTTTTTTTTCTACACAAGAGGGTGCCTGTGAGTGGTCCAGTGATTATTCTACGCATACCGTTTTTTTTTTTTTTTTTTTTTTTTTTTTTTTTTTTACCCATCTGTTCAGCACCAGGGTTAAACAGAAAGGCTAGGTCATTCCTTTGTGTGAGTCCTTATCGACGCGATCTACGTGGGAGGAGTTAACAGGAAGTAGTCTCATGTCACTATGTTGCATCTGCTGTGACTTCACCTGTTTGAAACTAGCAATGTGGATATCCCGAATTAATTTTAATCACATGTATTGTTTTCTAGTAAAGCTGTGTCAAAGTCAAACTGGCAGCCTTCAAAGTATTTTATGCTGCCTGCAAATATATTTCTCATAGATTAATTAGCATTATTATAAGAAGAATCTGAAGAAAAAGTTTAAGATTAAAATGGTTTGGAGTCCAAAATTTTATTAGTACTTGTCATAAGATAATTATCTTAAGTTATGAATTTTTTCAATGAAAATACTTGCTTCGTTTTTGAGTACATTTATGTGAGTTTTTTTTTTTTTTAATTATCAAAATGTCATGATGTGGTGTAGCTGAAAAGTGTAGTAAAACATAAAGATGTTTACAATAAATTGCATACAAATATTATTTTTTCTGTTTTGCATCAAAGATGAATCTAATAAATAAAAGAAAAAAAATAGGTTGTAATGATTTATTCTCAAGTTTTGTCTCAATTGGGAAGTTTTCAGATATTTCTGTTTAGTTTGAATTAAAATTAAGTAAGTTAGTAATTCAGTATATTACAATTAGTTGAATAAATGCCAGTCTAAAAATTTAAATATTTAGCTGTTTGAATTCCAAATTGCGACCAATAGAAATTTCATGTAGATATAAACTTTTAGATTTCTGACAGTATATAAATATAGATTTGATATTTTTCTTTGCATTATTTTTATTTGTATGTTTTTGAAATTACCTAGCAAAAAGTTTCAAATTTAAACTAATTTTGTTTAAAAAAAATCCTTGCCCCTCCTTTTTTTTTAAATTTCTGCTTATTGGCTACTTTTAAATTGTGCATTGGCCTGAGTGCAGTGTAAGTTTGAGACTACTGTTGTAAATTATCGCTTATGTAATATGTCTTCTTGTGTTGCAGCAGAGTGCCATAAAAGCCATGGAAATGAGAAAGTTATTGAAAGTCTGTTTCATATTTTCCCAAAACATAATTTGATTTTGGCAAAAAAAAAAAAAAAAGAAAGTTTTCATATTTTACATTACGCCCAAAGGGGCCTTTTTTTTTAACGTTTTGTGTTAACTTTATTTATGAAATATGATGTTCCTTGCACTTAAACCATAAAAGTCAGTTTTAACAGCAGTATCACAAAATAATTTTAAAACGATCATATGTTTAGAATTTCCGATACACAGGTTCGTGCGCTGGAGATAAAAAATTAATTTTTTTTTCATGTACAGTGTTGCCATTGCTCGCTTTGAAGTCATTGAGTTTTTTAATCAAAAATTCTTTAAAGTTGTACAAAATATGAAACAGATAATAAATCAAATTGCAAATTCCAAATCTGGGCTTCCAAATGGCAATATTCAGGTGGAAATGTACGTTATTCATAATTGGATGGGTCTAGGTACCATTGTTTTATCACAATGTGAGAAACATACATACATTAATGCAGCTTCTTCATTATTCAATTTCTTTAAATATAATACAGGGCTGTAATATTTGGTGGCAATAGTTTGAAAAGTGATACGGACATTAACTATGAATCGACGCAAAATGCCAAAAGGAAATCAGTAACCCTTCTGGACTAATGCCCTTTGGCCTGAAAATGGATACATGTGTCAAAGACAGGATTTTATTAATGTGAAGAATGTAAGAATTTGCAGCAAACATTTTCTATGCATTGATTGTGAAGATGAAATGAAATGCCGCAAAAACTGTTGAAATCCAATACTGTATCAAGAAAAGAAAAATAGTGCAGAATTCTTTTGAAAGACTACACAAATTTAATTTGAAGGAAATTCATTTTGAGGCCGTTTACAAAAAAGGTGATAGTAATAATTAATTGAATACGAGTGATTTTAAAACAAAACTCGCAAATGATGATATAAATATTGCTGAATGCCCTAACTGTAAAAATAGACAAGAATGCATTAATAATTTTTAAAAAAACAAAGCTAGCTCAGCATTTTAGGTCATTTATAATCATATAAAATGTCAAAGTAATTTTTCATAAAAAAAGATCTTCCTCCTTTACCCCTCTTTTGAAAAATTAAGTAATTCTCTTTAGATAGTGTGATCAAAGTTGTTTTTTCAAGCATAAGACGAAATGTAATGTATGTGTATAAATTAGACAATTATTTTTTTAAATATCTGTTATTATAATCAAATCAGAACAGAAATATGCCATTGTAAAATTTATAATTATGTCAAAAAAGCAAGCTTAGATTAGACTAAATTTAGAATAAAACTGTCAATTTCAAGGACAGTCAAACATAAGTTCCTCTTTAGCTGCAGGAAACACACACACACACATATATATATTTAAAACTATGGCAAACTAAGATTTTTTTTCTTTGTCCTTCCAACTTTAAAAAGCTGTTATTAGTTATCTTAGAAAGAGTAATAGAATTCTCCCACTTAATATGCAGATGAAGTAACGATAATGAATGCCATAGTTTTTTTCCCTTCATAATTTAATAATAAATGTAGAGGGAAAAAAGTTTGCAACTTTTAAGAAAACGTTTAACATATTTTATCTATTATTTTTAAATTAATAAATAGATATTATTAGCTTTTTAAACCTTATGAATGGTTACAGTAATAACATCTTCTCTTCTAAATTAAAGCTATTTTTTCATGCACAGTTTTTTAAGGCTTTTTTTTTAAATTAAAAATGTTTATTTCTTTGTTGCGAATCACATCACATCTCACTTCCTGTTTCAGGAGGAAAAGGTGTATGAATTAGCCCTTCTCTTCTAAGTCCTGCTCAGTACTCTTTGAACTTGTAATACACAGCATTATCTCTTTAGGAAGTTTTTACAAACACCTTGTGTGTATCAGAAGATCTTTATTAGGATAAGCTATAAGGCACTAGAAATTTCTTTTTAGGACACATATAAAAATTTTATTTTATATAAATTTTACATAGCGAGTCTCACGATGAAAATAATTGTCATCTGAAAATGTGCTTCATTACATTCATTTCATAAATTGGAAGCATGAAATTGTAACAATTTACTCAAAAGTTGTGCAGTGATTTCAAAACATCTTGCATCTACATATATGTATGCATGTAAGCTGTAACATAACACGTACATGCACTGAAGTGCCATTAAATTATGATCAGCAGTTTAATATGACCACCTTTTGCCCTGAAAACTCCCAACACCCACCGAGGCAGAAAGGTAGTCTGAGATATCTGGTATGTGGCAGTTATCAACTGGTTCTGCAATTCTTGCACATTGTGAGGTGGTAACATGGCAGAACAAATTCAGTTTTCCATTGGAACCATAAATGTTCGATTGGATTTATGTCAGATGAATTTAGAGGCCAAGACATAACTTGAAATTCAACAGAATGTTCCTTGAACTACTCCCTGACTATTCAGCCCTTTTAGCACATTGTCATGTTGATAAATGCCATTGCCCACTGGAAACACTGTTGCCGCAGAGGGGTGCACCTGGCCTGCAATGATGTTCACATAGCACACAAATGGCAAGAGTTATTCTAAGGAATAGTTGGTCCTAATGTGTCCCATGAAAATATTGCCCACGCCACCACCTTGTGTCTGGCCAACTGTGAAGCTGAGTTCCACAGTTTCCATTGGAAATCAGTATATTTGAACTTGCCCATTAATGTGATTGACAAGAAAACATGATTTGTTAGACAGGCGACTCTTCCATTCTTTTATGATCTAGTGACCATATTCTTTTTCCCAGTGCTGGTGCTACTAATGATGATGTGTAATCAGCATGGGGATGCAATTTGAGTGTTTGCTGTGAAGTTCAGCAGTATACACTGCACTGTCTGTTGAGAATCACTGTTTAAGTTGCCACTGTTGTAGCTGATGGTGATTTGGTTGTTGTACCCTTACAGTCATGGGGAACAATGCGTAACAGTCAATGCTGTTTTCTTGAATTAGTGCTCCATGGCCAACAAACTGCTGGCCGGTGACTTGTCGTTTCACCATCCATACACCACTTTCAACAAGTACTCACAATGGCTGCACATGAGCTGCCCACCAACTGCACTATTTCTGATATCGATGTTCCTAGGCACTGAGTAATAATGGCTTTGACTTTTATCAAAATATGGTCAATCAGATGCTTTTTTCATTATATATTCTGCATGTGGAAAAACCGTGATGGTCTTTTTATATACTCCCAACATCAGCCCGTGTCTGCTATGGTTTTATCTCCAGGTGAGCGCATTGCATTTGGTGAAGGGTGATCATAATGTAATACTTCTTTGGTGTATATGTTAGCAGCAATGCATGAAATGGTGATCATTCTATAGAATACCTTGGCATTTTTAGGCAAAGTATCAAATTTGAGAATTATTAAAGCATTGTACATAATATCTAGGCATTCTATAGAATGACAAATGCTCTTTCAGTAATGTATGAAAAAATGTCTTGATACGGTTGTTATTTAAAAAACCTTCATTCATAAAAAATTCAGATGTTATTTAGAAATAATAATAAGATGACCATAATAAATTTGTATTCTCTATTTTGCTGAGATGGAAATCACTAAGCTCTGACAATGTTCGTTAAATACAGAAAAACCCATAGGTTCCACAACAATGCCCTTTTTTGTACCTTTCTATTTTTTCTGGCAGGATTCACAAAGGTGAATGTACGGTTCGGTATGCATGTAATGTTTTTGTATTTGGTTGAAAGTTTTTTCAGTTTTCTGTCACGTCCTCCATGTCTATTAGCCAAATGAGTTTCATGATGTACATGAAATAACTCAGTGTCTGTGATGTAATACTATACAGTGCTGATGCCTTCTTTTACAGAATAAATAAATTTACTTTTGTTTTTCACAAACATCACATCATAGCAATTCGGGAACCAGTAGTCCCATGGTTCTTTCTTAGTAGTCACTTTTTCTTTTTTTAATATCATTTATTAACTTCTGGTAAGGAAGTCATTTTGGTAATTCGAAGTAAATTAAAGATGCATTTCATACTTTGCTGGTTAGTCATTTGGCATTCTATACAGTGCATAGGTAGTGCATGAAAAGTTTACTCAATTCATACATTGCTGGCTACTTTTCAGCATTCTATAAAATGTGGATTTCATACTTTGCTGGTAACATATAATATCAAATAAATTTGTGTATATGTATGTACATGTAAGCAGTGTGATCAAAATCAAGTAGAGAATTTCATGAAAGCAGTTTCAACATGTAGGTCTTAAAATATAAAATTTAATTTTTTTAATATGATCAGTGTAGGATGAGGAATTTAGTTGGTAATATATTCATTATACTTTAATGATGAATTAGTATTCCATTAAGTTACTGTCCAATTATTGTATGATTATCCTACGTCTTGACAACTTGTATCAATACTTAAATAGTTAGTGATTTATGTTTTAAAAGTATTGTTTCTTGATTTCATAAGCATACGTTTACATTACAATACATAAACTAATCCATATTTGAAATGAGAATATTAGTATTTCTTTTTAACTAAAGTAAAGACTCAAAAGGTGTATCCGTATTCGTGTAGTATGATGCAATAAACCACTTTTTGTTCATTTCACTATATTGTTAGGCACTTCAATTTCACCATAAGATTACCATAGTTCTGTCTAAAACGCTATGCATGCAAACTTTCCATAGGCAATTGTTCCAATTTTTTGCTATTTTGTTGGCCACATGCAGCTATTCTTTTCCTCATTCAACAGCTATTAATTCTCCCAAACAGCTGTAAGTGAATTGGAGTGTAATTACAAATATGAAGGTACAGCCCCCCCCCCGAAATGCAAGGAAAAAATACAGCAATAACAGATAATTGTCTTGCGATGTTATGTTTATAATGGGCACTAAGTCATGCTCCGTCGTGACAGTTTCATGGCCAGCGGGGTAATACATAAGTATCAGAAAATGTGTAATTAATTTTTATGAAAAGATTAGCCATTGTCACTAAACTTAGTTCTAATTTATTATTAGTTTAATTTGTTTAAAAATTTGTGATTGTATTTTCAGGCTGTAAAATTGGAAAGCATTCATAATGGTCGCACTAGATACCTTGTTGTTGTGTCCCACACGGGAAAGTTCCAGACTGAAGAAAGTTGTCTTCTGGGTATTGATTGTAACAAAGAGACAACCATTGGCCTTGTTCTTCCCGTATGGGCTGATACTCGAATAACACTGGATGGAGATGGGTAAGAGAAATATTTTTTTTTAATCATTGTATATTTTTAATATATTACTTAAAGAATGAATAATAAGAATATACTATATTGTTGTAAGTTAATAATGCTTAAAGAGGGGGTATCATTACATGAAAACTTTGCTCTTATCCTCTTCCTCACATATTTTTGTAGATCAGAAAACTAGTATAATTTTTCTTCCTTCATCTTCCCCTGAAAACATTTTATCTGCTATCACCTTTTGTTACTGCTTCTGAAGTTCTTATAGTTCAATCTTGTTGAGTTTATTTTTTATATTCTCGTAATAATTTGTCCATGTCTTCATTTTTAACTCCCCAGCCCATAATTTTGCCTAAATGCACAGTATCAAGAGATAACAAAAAACGTGGTAAGTCACTTGTTACCAGGTTTTGTTCATGAGATTTAAGCAGTGGAAAACATTAAAATGGAATCCCTGAGTGTGGTGTTAATTAAGTGGCATAGGTTACCTCAGAACACTTTTGTAAATTATATGTTGCTAGCTTGAATGTTCATGACTCAAGATGCCATTTGTCATCCAAGGTGTTTTTTGTTCTGAATGCTGTTCATGAATGAAATTGTTCATGAAGTAAGATATTTGTTGTCCAAGGCTCCACTGTACTAAATACACCATGACATAAATATTAATATTTTTAATTTATTAAAAAGTGGAAAACATAAGCTAATGCCATTCCTTCGTTTGATCTGTATCATTTATTTCTTTGTAATGCAAGAAATCTTGTTTTTTCCTTTGTAACATGTTTTCGATGAAAAGCAGTTATCTGTAAGCTAAATTTTATACAGTGTAGTTTAATAAAAAATTAATAACTGAATAAAATAAACTGTAAATCACCTCTCTGTAAAGGGTGTATATTCAGATAGTTTATCTAAATTAAGAATAAAGCAAAATTTCTTTTTTATCCTTCCAGTATATGAATTCTAAATCTGTACTATGTGTGAAACATTAAAATATATCAAAATGCATAGTTATTAAGTAGTGACTGGTTGTAATGAAAATTTTCTATAAAAAAACGTTCTTAATAAAGTTAGAAAAAAAATACATGAAAGCAGTACCTTTAGGGCAGGTAGAAATCACCACCCAAATGTATGATTTTTTGCCAACTGTTTTATAGTTCTTCAAAGCCTTTGGCCCAGAAACTTGGTGGATGCAAGTCCAAAAACAGATCAAACTCATTTTGGACATCCTGTGCAGAATGGAACATAGTAACAGCAACATGTAGCTGCAGGTGTGCAAAAAGGTACAAGTTCAAAGGACTGATATCTTGGCTATATGATGGGTGTGGCAAAAGATCTCATTCGAGTCCATACTGAGTCCAGGCTGTGAATGTGGACACATGTGGTCTTGCATTATCTTGATGGAACATTACCTTTTTGTGCCAGAACTCAGTTCGACATTTTTCCTTGATAGTAGCACATCACTGCACAGAACTGGAAGTAAATGATGGTTCTAATTTGGTAACTTGATAGTTCCAATTCAGACACCTTGTAGTTAATTGTAACAATATTGTTTTTACAAATTCCACAACACAGTGTTCTAAGATAAGTGTCTTTCTTTGAAATGCTAAAAATTGTTTAGCAGAATACAATTAAACAATGCGAACTGTTTGCACAGTGATATTTGCTATGATGGGAAACTTTCATTAAAACACAATATTAAAATTCATATGTTATTTGACTGAAGTTAAATTAACTACTGGCAACTACATTTTGACTTCAGAAATCAGTCAGCCAGGAAAATGTATGAAAGTTTATTCCATGAGTGTATTAATTCATGAGCTTGGATGAACTTGCAGACATTCAACAAACTTGGAACTTATACAACAAATTTGGAACTGGATGCTAAATGAGTTGTAATTATATTTTGATATTTGATTTGGTAGATCTTTGTGTAGGAGATAACAGGAAAAACAACATTGAATTTTAACAGTTTAGAATTTTTTTTTTTAAAGTAGGTGAGAAAAGTTTGCAGAATTTTGTCACTTTATTTATTATAATTTGGTTTAAAAGTCCAAATCTTGTAACTTAAATTTTCATAAACCATATATTACAATACATTATAAATATAAATGTCTTGGCCTGGTATTTGAATTGTTATATTTTCTCTGCATTATCTCTGTATGTAATTATTACTTAAGGAAGAAATATTATTTCTTTATTCTCAGAGTATATGAAGTGATCTTTAAGTTATTTTAATGCGTACTTGTAATTAAAATTTGTGTGTGTATAAATTTAGGTGTACTTTTATATGTTATTTCTTCTTTCTTATAGAGGCTTCAGCATAACTTCAAATGGAAGGCATCACATTTTTAAACCTGTGTCTGTACAAGCCATGTGGTAAGTACTATCATATCATTATTATTTTCAGCATTGGCATAATTTTAGGTGCTCTTAGTATCTTAAAACATTATGATATGCAGGTCATTTCCACCTGAATTAAGTCGTTCATTTTGTAAACTGAATAAAACTTAAGATCTTTTATTGAAGATATTTCATCTAGCACTGCATAATGATGTGAACCTTAATAAAATTCCTCTTTTTATGCTAGAAGGGCTATCAAGAAGCAGAGATATATCATCATGAAAAGTTCAGTTGCTTATAAATATTTAGTGTTTTTAAATATGATGATTTTTCTAGGACTGCATTATAAATGTGATTAGACTTTTCATTTAATTTTTGGATGATTTTTTCCTGTTTGAAAGCTGTTTTCATTGGGTAGTAATGTGATTCTGCATGTAGATATGGCATTAATGAAATTTTGTGATGTGCCTTTGAACAGTACTACTTGAAACACAATAATGTGAAGGGGTTTACAAAGACACTCGTTGCATTCTAAAATGGCAGAATTGTGAATTTGTGTTTTTGCTTTGAGCTAGGGAAATTGGCTAAAAAGGCATATAAAATGTTTGCGTTAACATTCTGCACAGTGAATTTGACTGGTATTTATGTTGTGCAATTAGAGTGGTATGTTAACATATAAAAGTAAAAATGAAATCTGGCAAAATTCGTATCTAGATTGATGCCCATTTCAGGAAGAAATGTTTGAATCTACTTTCTTTATCTAGACGTACAGAACATTTATATAGCAATTGTAATATTTGTTGTATGATATTTAAGAATGGAGAAGCAGTAATGTTGTGTTAGATTAGGTGGCATTTTTTATCTGAAAGCACACAACATATATATATTAGCCTGATAGGCCATTTGTATTAGTTTGGGTACCTGTGACATGCATTAAGATTGGGCCATATGTATTTTAAAAGAAACAAATTCTATGCATAATTGTACGAAGGAATCATTTTAGGTGACTCAATGATACACAAAACTTTATTGAAGAAAATAGAATTTTTTGACTGCATGGACATATGTCCTAATTAATACACACTAATTATAGCCTAAAACATATATAAATATAATATTATGTACAAATATCTATTACATAGCATTAGGAAAAATTTGTGATATGTTAATAAAAAAAAAGAAAAATAGTGGCTAAAAACAACTTTTTTGCCTCCTACCAACCTGTATAACTTAAGAGAGGTAATGTTTTCAGTCCAGAAATTGAATAGTGAATTTTCAGTGAATAAGCATCAATTAGAGTTTTTATTATTTTTGCAATAATGTTTTTCTCTGTATAACGTGTGTGGTGGTGGTAGTGTGTGTGTTTTTCTGTCCCTGATAACTGTTCTATCAAACTTCCAAAAATTTCCGTTTTCCACATGTAAGCTTTCTGCATTCCTATAAAGAATTGATTAGATTTTGGGTAAAACTGGATATCCGGAAGTGGTACTTTACTTGAAGCTCAGTTTTCTGTGTTTCCAATATTAAAACGTAATTCAGCGCTTTTCAATTTTATTATTTAAAACTTTTATATCAATGAGAGGCTAAATTTGATAAACCGGAAGTAATGCTTCTTGAAGCTTTGAACAAATTTTTGTGAAAAATATATTATGAATTGATTCAAAAGTTCTCAAATTTGGTTTTATATGATGCACGTGCAGTCAGGATTGAGAACAGCATAATATATTTTCTCTGTATGTGATGAACTGGAAATAATTCTTAACAGATTTTCGAGGAAAAATGTAGAATAAGTATAATAAAGAGTTTAATCTAAAATAATGCAGCACATATTAGGGCTGTTTCTATTATATTTAGGCATGATATTTTGTTTATATTAAACCACAAGAGAATGGCTTCTGTTACAGCATTTCATTTGCAGAACTGCGAAATCTCATAATGCTAGTATGTTACCAAAAACAGCACTTCTTATTCCCTTGCATTGTTGATGGTAGTGAGACATAAGAGCTAATAGGAAATTCAGAAATAGCTGTTGTGTTACTTCTTACTGATCCCTGAATGTATGGTAATCACTATTTAGCTGTAATTCCAAAAAAAGAGTTAGCATCATTTACTGATACTTAAACTACTTAAACATGCAAGTCAAAATGAATTTAGATTTGTTGTTTCTGTAAAAATAACATTGAAGAAAATTAAATAACGGTATTTGTTTCAAACTTAAATATATTATAAACACTTAATTTTCTTTAATTAAAAAACAATTAAATAATTTGCCAGATAAGATACAATTTTTAATAAAAAGAAATAAAGGGAAATCATTCGATTAATCTGATATGAGTTTAAAAAATCTGATGTGCACACCACATGACTTCCTTGTATGGAATATTAAATTATATGCATTTTGCATTCCATTTAAACTTATTGGATTGAATTAAATCTACTTCATTGATAGCGCATAAACCTCAATAGAATAAATGCACTCTTTAAAATTCACTATATATGTTTACCACAGCGACACTCTGGCACTAGAATCACTTAACATTACATGTCATTCACTTTATAATTCATCAGAATGAAAAAAAAAAAAAAAAAGAGTAACGGCTGTTAGATATTTAAATACTATAACAAATCTAAAATGATGTGTAAAAGAAATTAAACAAACAAACAAACAAATAAACAAAAAACAGTTTTTCACAGACAACTCAGTATTTCTCATTCAATTAGTTCAGTTTTCACTTTGCTACAAGGCAGAAATGCATAAAAGCTCAAAATATCGATACTAAAAATTATGAAGTAAATTTTAAACACTTATTTCCTCAAATAAATTCCAGAATGGATTAAGCATGATTTAATTCGCAATAATAAAAGAAGGCATTATCTTTGTTGTTGCGAAGCTTAGTTTCTCTAGATTGGCAACAAATCCAATATTATCATGTTTCAAATGTAAACAAATATGTCCGCCATGAGAAAAATGATTAGGCTTAGCCGCACTTAAACAACTTTTAAATTGTTGATAATTCTACAAGTCTTGCATACAGATTTACTAAAGATATAAAAGCCTTAACCGGGAGATAAGAACAACATAATTCAATCCTTTTTAAAACAAAAAATGCATAATTTACCAACATATAAGAATAAAAAAATTGAGCTCACTGAGCCGAGTAACAGAGTGGATATATATATATATATAGTTATGTTATAGCAGTTAACACATGTTATAGCAGTCCTAACATGTAAATGTGCACCTCCTATTTTGGTGTACAAATATATACAAAATTATATACAAAATTTTGACGTTCTGAGGCTACTCGTTTTTGAGTTATGCGAGATACATACGTACGCACAGATGCCATGAAAAAAAAATCCCTTCAGAATCCATTTTAAATCAGTTTTATAATTTTTTAGGGGAAAAAGAGTCCTGTATTCTGTTCTTACATACGAATGTCCCTCAAAAACATTGTTAAATGGCATTCGATAGCGGTCAAAATGAGATTTTTTTTTAAATATGATACCCGAAATTTTTCGCGAGTACAATACTTCCTTTTTACTTCGTACAAGGAAGTAAAAAGCAGTTTTTACTTATGGCCTATTATACCTTATAAAATATAATCCAAAATTTTGTGTTTTACAAACCTTTCTATATATTGGAACAACAAATTAGATTTTGTTTTTAAACTATCAATTAAAAGTGATTTAAAGCTCACTGCTGTTTAAAGCATGGAATTAGTGAAAGGCCATATGCCAGTCACATTCGATTTTTTTAAGTGGGTTGCTAAATGTGTTAATATTAACCAGGATGTATTCTTAGGCGGCCTGTCACATTACATCCTAAGATCAAGAGTTTCATTTCTGAAAGATTTTTATTATAATTCATTATGGAAAGTGAGTATCAAGTTTTTGACAAGTTTCGCCAAGCTGAGACTGACCTGCTTCCAAGTATAATTATTAGGCTCTTTAATATCTTGATTAATAGGCTTCAAATCTGTTATCAGAACCTGTTCTGTTGAAAAAGCTCTTTTAGCTGATTCAGCAATCTGGTTCAGTTTACTAAAAAATTATAAATAGAATACGAATATTAAGTTAAGTAATGCTTTAAAAACTTTGGATCATGGGTGGTGTTCAAGTAATAGGACTTTAAATGTAGACAAGACGTGATGCCATTTTCTATCTTAACACTAGAACACCCGCAAATTTCATCACCCTAGAATGCCCGCTGGAGTTATTTCGATTCCAATGGGATTTATAAGGTAAACACATAAACAAGAATACAATAATGAATACATTATTCAAGTAAAACATTTAAACTTGTAATTAGGAACAATAGATACAAATATTAATTTTTTAAAAAAAGGATAACTGAATTTACAATTATAAGAAAATGAAAGAAATGGCATGCTTTTCACAAAATTCGTATACTTGCAATTCTTTTTAAACTAAAATTCAGGAATGCAATTTTTGCATGTATAATCTAGCTTGCCATAACATTTTCTGCATACCGATTTATTGCATGAAATACAGATATTATTAGTCATTTTACAATTAAAAAGTTTTATTTTACATTTCGTCCTTTTTGGGGCTGATCTCTGCTTGCATTTCTTTTTGGTTTATTAGTAAGGCGTATGTAGTTTTGACGCAATTCATCAGCTAACATGTGGATGACTGTCTGTCTTGTGATTAGTTTTTCAGTAATTTTCTTAAAAATAAGCCAGGCATTTATAGCAGCTAGATCTAATATATTGTAAAAAGTATGAACAGGCCATCTTCTGGGAGGTGCTTTTACAGTGCACTTTCTAGCCATCAGATCAATTACATCGACACCACATTTGGTTGCATTATATAAAAACTAATTATTTCTGGAGTTTTCTTTTCATCATTAATACTTATATCGAAAGATGGATGAAGGGTACTTAAAATAATTACATTTTTCTTTCTCTTTCCTTGATATACTCTAAGGTTAGCCCTTGTTTCAAAATTTTAAATTCATATAGTGCCTCTTTGGAATCTTTCATGGACTTTGGGATTTCTCTTCTTGCCCTGCTGACAGTTCCTACCAAGCTTGTTCCCTTCTTTTGCAATTCTTCAGCTAAATGAAGTGATGTAAATAATTATCAACTGTGACATTTAGACCTTTGTTTAGAAAATGTTTCATCAGTCTCATAACAGTGTATTCAGATAATCTTTGATCAGATGGTCCTTGTCATTGAGGAGGTATTTTGTTTTTACATCAACAGCAAGCCAAAACTTTTGTCCATATTTATCGAGTTTTGAGAGTATATATTGAGTAAACGAACATCATGCTTTGCTTGGAAACAGTTGTTCGTCTATTGTTATATTTTCCCCCAGTTTGAAGCAAGAAATACAATTTTCAATGAAGCAATTCCAAATTTATCTGTTTGCAAGTATGTAGAGTGTGTTGATTTCAAGTCAAATCATTAAAATCGTAGAATTTCACAAAACCTGTTTCTTCCCATAGTTTCTGTTCAAAAATTCAGGCCTCAGGTTTTTGACCACAAGGAATAAAGTTCTATTCCTTTCGCACCAGTCACACCCCAAGCGTATAGTATTCCAATACAGGCAAGTAGCTCTTCTATAAAAAGAGATCAAGTGGCATTTTCAAGTACGCACTTTGCCTCTACTTCGGTATATTTTTTTACATTGCTCAAAATTGTCCTGCCTATAAATAAAAACCAAGCACTCAACACACTACTATCACTGATGTTTCTTTTGGAATGATGTGTTGGTCCACTATCTTGCCGTATAATATTTTGTTTTGAAAACCTTCCAGGAATTTTTTTTTTAAATTATTATTATTATTTTTATACACTTTCCATTCTGTGCCATCAAGAGCAATGAAAGCTTCAGTATTACCTGATGCATCTTCTGAAATTTCCTTCTTCTCACCTCCATCAGAATCGATGAATAGTCATTTACACATTCAAAATCAACTATTTCAAAATCCCCGTCTTCAGTGTCTAATAGTTCACCCCCTTCAGATTCATTATCTGATAGCTCACGTAAAAAATTTCTCTTTCCTCTGTTGTTAATTCTTTCTTACAAGCCATTTTTTGCAATATATTCAAACAAATTGAGTAGCATGAACATTTAGGGAAAATATAACACAAATAGCAACGAAATAACTGTGAAAGGAGTCATCTCAGGAAGTAAGCCAGCTGGATCAGCAGGTGCAAAGAACTGACTATTTTTTCAACTTAGGGGTGGAAAGAGGAATGTCACAATAACTGATATATCACTCCTTCAAAAGGAAAGTACAAAATCATGACCTCTAAACAGGAAGGAAATGGTAAAACTGCGGCTTTTTTCCCAAGGAGTCGATACGAAATTGGGCGTTCTAGAGATATAGGCCCATAAATATTTTTAAAAATTAAGTTAAATATTTCTGGTTTTCTAAAGTCATAGAATCAAGTAATTCATTAAAGTCATGGAAGGAAAACAACTGAAAAGAAAAATTGATATGGGTGTTTATTTAACTTGCAAAGTCGAAAGATTTCCGTCAGGAGTTCTAGTGTTAAACAGACAAAGTCTTATCCTTAATCTAACTAATAATCCCTTTTCTCTTTGCTCTACTGTCCATTTATCTAAACTGTCTTCCAAAGCAAGTTAGGCTATGATGCCAATCAGACAGGATCTTTTATTTTTAAGCATTTTCTCTACTTCTTTTTGTTCAGACTTCTGTTGTCGAATGCATTTCTTGTCAGCTTGAAATTTATTGCTGGAAGCTTTAAAGCACCTGTATAACTTTTTCTTAAAGTAGGGGCCATAATAATAACAATTTAAAAACTTCAAACAAGCATAAATGAACAGGCCAGGCTATGACGCCAGTCAAAAAAATCTTTTATTCGTGGGCGTGTAGTCAAATTCTTCTTGTTCGGACTTCCACCGCTGAATTCATCTCTTGTCAACTTGAAATTCATTGCCAAAAGCTTAAAAGCACTCGCATAACATTTTCGTCAAGTAGAGGCCATAATAATTACAGTAATTTTAAAAATTCAACAAGCATGAACAATAAAGTAAGCACTGCATCTAGTAAGCAATGAGCAAGCCATAGAGCAGTGACATTCATGAGGAAATGAACAAAGAACTCGACACAAGAAAAGTTTCTGTGGCTAAAAAGATGGTCATGAGGAAATGCAGCCAAAATTGAGTTCAACAAAAAGTACGTGCATTACGGTGTCTTTACACCGAATGTACCGTATTATAGTTAGGAATCTTTTTCAGATATGCCTACCCAGCAGATACACCGCAGACCTAAATTTTTAACTTTTAAACATGTATGAGAGGTGGCTTACCTACCCGAAATTACGGTAATACTTTTTTCCCATTTTCTCGATACGGAATTCAGAATGTGGCTTATATTTGCTATTTTATGGTAATTTGGAGATGAAGTCGCACTACCATATAACCTTCCATTTGAAACAGTGTAAGGAAAACTGTAAAGCTGTATGTAAATAAAATGTAATAAAATATAAATAAATAAAATTCTTTTACTTGTAGTAAAATAAATACTTAATATCCTATAAATATAACATAATTATTCAGAACTTTTAAATATCCTGATGGGTTGTGGCTTCATTTATTTCAGATATTTGGAATTCTGCTGTACTTAGAACATGAATACATTCCATCAGCAAATAAAAGTATTTTTTCACCTTTTTTTTTTAACATTTCTGTAATTTTTGCAATGTTTACATATTTGAAAAGTTAAAAGTATTAACGTCTTTCACATAACCCATCACTGAATCATGATAGCTTAGTTTTTGGTCCTCGTGATCCACCGGTGGGTCACAGCAACATTCATGTTTGTGACTGCATGTACCACTGGTGGATCACCTTTTCTCCAGTTTCATATGGGAGTATAAATTTCTTCAGTGTCTAAATCATTTTGCTCAAATTGTTCCTAATGTGTGTTAGCAGTGAATGTATTCAATAATGTAAAGTCAATGTTGCAAATCATTGAATTTTGTGTGTGCTCAATGCACATCTTTTTATCTTTCTAGCATTTTATTTTTGGTTATATGAATGTAACACAAAACTTTATAGGATGAAAGAGAGGAGGCAACAAAATTTTGCTCACAGCTAGTATGTAGATAAGCGGAAGTTAAAATATAGACTATAATATTGTTATAAAGATGCAAATATCTCTGCTTTCAAATTTAAGCAATCATCTTTCTCAAGTGCAGTATCTATAAATACCCTTCTGTTTTTTCAAGAATTACTGCTTTCACTCTATTTTAAAATTAAAATGTTTAAAAAGCTCCCCTTACAGAAATCAGCCTATTAAAATTTGATTGATAAATGAAGTTGAGCAGAAAGATAAGCTAGTAAAAAGAATCTGAGTAATATATATATTAGTGTGACGTTGAAGATTTACATCATTATAGCTTTTAATCTTATGCCAACATGAAATCATCAGTAGTAATTTTTAATGCACAATTAAAAACATTTAGAAATAAAAATACATTTCTAAAATTTTTAATGTAAAAATTTGATTTTTTTATATATATTAGAAATGTTTACTTTTAAATAATATGCAAATTCATAGGTTATAATCTGAAAGGTTTTTAAAATGTTTATTATTTTTTTTTTTTCAAGAAAATTAGAAAAGATATTCTGAACTTTTATCTGTAGTGCGAGGGGGGTGGGAATGCAGATACAACAAGTGGAAAAATAATTAAATTTTAAATTAATTCAGTTACTATCATAGAAATAAAACAGCTAAATGTAATTTTTACAAAATTTGGAATTCGGGCACAATTTGAGGCATTGGTGCGAACTATTGAAGAAAACTGACAAGTCATTTAACGAAAAGCTCAATTTTATAGAGGGGAAAACATTACGTTAATGCAGACCTATACATGAATATAATAACTAAATCCCTTTGGAACATAAAAAGTATATTTTAAAGTTTGTCATTTGCCCAATTGAAAGGTGATATGCAGAAGTGTCTTACAAATGTTACAGGTTGTCTTGTCAATGTTCTTTTTTGCATGAGATGGATAAATTTTTTGTCTTTAGGCTTACGTAGAGCAGTCAGTAATGAATCTTTACAAATGGGTTCTTTGTACTGACCAAACAATGCAACTGCAGTTTTCCTTCTAGGACCTTTGAGATAGTGATGAAGAACATTGCAAATTACAGTATATGAACAAATACTCTACTCAGCTTGGGATATTAGGTTATGCAGGTATTAAAAGTTTGGGAATTTAGTATATAAATAAAAAGTCATCAGATTAAAAAAAACAGAGTAAAGAAAAACAAATTCTTAAAAATAGGTAACTTCTTTTTGATTTTTTTATAGAAAAATATAGATTAAATTATTGCATTTATGTGCAGAAAGTAGTAGTAATGTAAAAGAACATCTGAAATATTATTTTTTTGCATCTTTTAAGTACCTGTTTACAGTAATTTCTTTGTTTTAAAATTTAGCAACCCCCTCCTCTCAATTCCATAACCATTATTTCCTAATCATATACATAGCTTTTTTTTATTATTATTATAAATGCCACAATATGTTTTCACTGTTACTTATAGGAAAATCATGAGTTTACTCCTAACTTGCTATTGTTATGCAATATAGAATTGCCACTGTTAATTTTAATTAAAATAAAAATGAAGAATTCTGGTACTTTTTCATTAACATGGATGTCATCACCAAACGTAAATATTGATGCAAAATGTAGCCCGGAAATAGTAATGGCAAACCTGATAATACGTTCAAGATTCATTGCTGCTTCAAAATGTAATTGTACATGAAGATTTGAAAAAATGCTGCAGAATTTTAAGACAGAAGTAGCTCTATTGAAGTAATTTTGAATTTGTAGACCTTTCTCATGTTGACATTATCATTTTCTGCAGACTGCATTAGCACTAAGACATGATTTCAGCTTGTGATTTTTTGAACAAAACCTTTCGCTATGGATTTGCTCTGCTCAAAGAATTTAGTAGCAGATCCTTCAAAATTCAGCAGTTGCTAAATCAGTTCCTTCTTCAAAATGACCCCCCCCCCCAAAAAAAAAAAAAAAAGAAAGAAAGAAAAAATTGTTCGGGTCAAAATGTAATTAGTTGGAATCTTTGGTGCGATTTGTGGTGTAAGTTCACATGTTCGAGTATTCACTTTTGTTGCTTCTTCATTAACAGAAAAGAAACAAAATTCTTACTTCTGCAGTCTTGCTTTATTGAAGCAGCATAGGGTTAATCTTTAATTATGGTACAAGTTTGTCCACTTTAAGCAAAGATTTGAAAGAAATATAAATTATTTTATTGCTTTTACAAACCTAAAAGTACATTTGGTTTGCTGTACAAAAATGTGACTGAAAGTCTTAAAATCTAATCTGAATGGTACTGAGGTAATGTAATTAATAGTAAAATTTAAGTTAAAGTCTTGCCAGCCGTTGCCATTTACTGAGCTGGAGAAGTGAAACATTTAATGTGTACACTGATTTGATTTTGTGCTTGTTATCTGAGATTTGTTAGTTCTGTAAGTGACTTATTATTTTAATTAGAAAACCCTTAATGTACTCTGAATATGAATGAACAGTTTCCTAATAATAATGCTGGTTTATTATCTGTTGACAGCAGGGCTAGTTTAAATAATTTCCAAGTCCTCCATAAGGTGGGATTTGGGGGTTTTCATCAGGGTCTCTTTCAGAATTGTATTTTATAGAGAAGGTTTCTGTATCCTGTTATGTAGTTTATTGCCACTAACAACTTTGTTTTGAAGACAAAAATTGTAAGCACTGATGTAATATAGTTCATGTATTATATCAATTAAATCTGAAGTTGCTTCTTCTCATTCATTTGTTTTCTCCAGGTTAAAATTTTCACTTTATGAATGTTTTATCCAGTAACTTGTATTATACACTGGTGTGCAAAAATTAAGGACGAAGTCGAAAAATTAGCATATCAGCTGAACGAAGAGGCAGAGCGGACAGAAAGACCAATCAGGAGATTAAGTAAGGTGATGTGCGGTAGCACATGCGCAGATATGCAGGTAGACGTAATGGGGGAGTGTCTGAGTAGTATAAAGCATGTTGTCGGTGTAAGATCAGTATTTCTGACAAAGAGATTGCACGCCATATAGCAATTAAAATCACACCGAGTTGCTGCCTCAGCGAGAAATGGCGAACAATCAATCTGTTAGATGACATCTGGATGCTTTTACCCGAGGTCGAATCATTGGGAAGTTGGAGGAAGGCCGCAGTATGACAAGTGTGGCTGCAGAGTTCAGAATTGCTCACAGCATAGTTTCATGACTTTGGAGACAATTTCAAACTACAGGAACAGCTATCCGGGGGTTTAGTAGTGGTCATCCACGAGTAACCACACCCGGAGATGACCGGTATATTGCCTTACAGGCCAGAAGAAACAGGCGGCAGACAGCGGGAGAAATCGCTAGACACACGACACAGGCGACTGGACGACCGATATCGCGTTTTACCGTGACCAGAAGACTGCACGGTGGTGGTCTGTTTGCACGACGCCCTGTACGGTGTGTACCTCTAACGCCTGCCCATCGGAGAAGGCGTTCTCTGTGGTGCCGGGAACACCGAAATTGGAGAGATAATTAATGGGGACGAGTACTCTTTACAGATGAGAGCAGATTTAGTCTGAGATGCGATTCTAGACACATACACATCTGGATAGAGCGGGGAACACGCAATAACCCCTTCAACATCATCAAAAGGGACTGTTTTGGAGGTTGCGGAGTTCTCGTTCAAGCAGACATTATGCTTGGTAGCCGGACCGACCTTCATATCTCCCAAGGAGGTTCGTCACCTGGGACTGCTATTGTAACGAGATTCTTCTTCCTTACATGCGTCTTTTCACAAGGGCTATGGGTCCTCAGTTCCTCTTCATGGACGACAACGCTCCACCTCATCGCACAGTTACTGTCGAAGAGCTGTTGGAGAGTGAAGATATTGAACACATGGATTGGTCGGCAAGGTCTCTGGATCTAAATCCCGTCAAGCATGTACGGAACTTACTAGGGAGACCCGTGGCAGCACGTAACTTATCGCCAGTAACGATTCCGAAACTGCGATTGGTGCTACAAGAGGAATGAGCAGCAGTGTCTCAACAGCTCATTAACAACCACATATCCATCATGCACAAATGATGTGAAACCTGCCTAGCAGTCAGGGGAGATCATATCCCTTATTAAAGACCGGATGTTTCTTGCTGGACACCCATCACAGGGATGTTTCGGCCTTCAGTCGCATTGCGCTCCATGCTACTTTTTCAATAAAGCTTCTTTTTATCCCTCTGATTTCTCTTTTAGTAAGTATTGCTTACATTACTCATGTCCTTACGTATTGGGGATCTTACGGTATTAAATGTGTTGATTTGGAAAGCTTTTGTACAAAGTTATATTGAAAAAACCGTCTCGTTCTTAATTTTTGCACACTAGTGTTTTTATAAGCTCTAATGCATTACATTCTGCTGTGTCTTTGTTCTGTAAAATTGAAAATTTTTTGCCAGATTCAGTTTTTCAGAGTTTTATTTACTTTATTTCTAATTTGATTGCAGTGTTTATTCACTTCTACTGTCATATTGTGTTTCCTTTAAACATTTGCTTAATTTGCTTTCCTGTTGGGATGTTTTCTTCAAAAAATTCGTATTATATTTTATCTTTATGCTTTGACTCATAACACAAATGCAATTTACATTGAACAAAGAAACCACATAGACTAGAAATTCGTGATGGATAAATATATTTACATTGTCACATAAAAAATAATTTATGGTTATTCTTGTACAGAATCCAATTTATATATTTTAAAACTATTCTACGTGCAAAAACATCAATTTGCAGATACAGCATACACACCGACACACTTCTAAAATATGTCTGTGGAAAATATTTCTTTATTGTCAATTTAACCTGAGAATGCTGCATGATCTAGGAAGCATATTATCTGCCAAAGTGAATACAATGACATTTAGGAAATTATGTAATGAAATAAGAATATTATTTAGAAAAACTGTTGAACAGAAAAGGAAGCTTAGGGACAAAATGTGGTTTCTAAATTTGTATTTAAAACTATAAGAGTGTACATATAAATCTTTTAGCGACACTTGGAAATAATTCTGTTTTTGACATATTTCAAAAATCTGAAAATTGCAGTAAGCAGTGGTGTAACTGCCACTGGTTAGTAACAAAATGTATGCCACTGGTTAGTAACAAAAAAATGAAAATTCTGGTCTGTTAGTATACTCATGATTAATAAGAAAGTGAAAAGCAAAAAAGATTTTTTGATTAATAATTATTTTTATCAAAGCTGTATTAATTACTAAGTTGTGTGAACACCTCTCATAGCACTCCAAGGTAAAAGTCAACAGCAGAAACTGTTTGCTAGAAAAATTTGGAATTCAGAAATTGCCATCTCTTTCTTTTGTCTACTTACCAAAGCACTACTAGCAAAGCTTAAAAAGAATGGAAAATGGGTCTTTGATCTGGCTTGAAATAAAACATCAGTTGGTCTTAATTAAGCTTTGCTTTGTTGGGGTAAGTTTGTAGAAGCATTTTGTTTTTAGGTCTAGAAACATGAAAAATCAATGCATATCTAAACCATGAATCTTCCAATGTTAGTTGGACATACTACTTGGTGTCACAAGAGCAAGTACAGAGTAATGCAATAATTCCTTATCTTTTGGGTTTTTTCATTGATGACAAATAAGTAATTTTATGTAGAAAAGGTATACAGTGCAAAAACTGAGATCTGGACATCCAATATTCCGGAATAATAAAAAATCCAGACCTCAAAGCCACCACTAACTAATTTTTTAGGACTTTTTTTGGGAGGGGTGTATGCTTTACGCATACGCATTTGATTTTTTTCGCCCTCATAATAAAACATGCAAAGAGTCCCAATTCTCAATCTCACTTTGGCACTAAACAAAATACCTCATTATTGAAGAAATAATAATTTTAGCATAAATTTGTGTGATCAATAATTTGACTCCATAGCTGCATATCTGCTTGGTATACATCTCAAACTGAAACGTTCTACAAAGGAACATTGTTGATTTTACACCAACTAATATTTTATATCCTTGATGCCAACCTAACGAATCATTATTTATTATATTTTGCTTTCATCACCACATGTTTATCAACACATAACAACTTGAGTGATGACTCATGCAACGATGCCTAAATAATTCTTTTTTATATTAGTAATTGAATAGCAAAAAGTATGGTAACCTCTTACGTTGATATTAAGCTTGGCGATGATTACAGATTGAAGTTAAATGCACTAAGAAATGTTGACGAGAAAAGATTTAACAAAAATTTCTTTCCATATGCTAAAAATAGATTTTGTTAATGATACTCATACGCCAAAAAGTTATATTTAGTGTTATTTGAATTAAGAATAACTGATTTGTTATTCATTTAAATCCAGAACTCGTATGGCCGCACGGGGTGGCAGAATTTAGTGAAGAAGAGGAGTTAACAAGAGTTTTACATTGCGATGACAATTCCCCAGTCATCAATCAATTAATGGATGGCAAAATCTGTAGTATGGTTCTAGATCCAGAAAATACCACTACCGATAATTAAGAAAGTGACACAGAGTGGTCACTGAAAAAGAAACAATTTCGATTGACAAGTTAGTCGGAATTTTCAACACAGCAATTGCAGGACTTGAACAATGGAACTTAGTAACTGAACAAAACATTATATCTGTCTATAGAATTAAAGAGAAAGTATTACCTCAAAAAACAAAAGAACTTAAACAACTTATATTGAAGGATGTGTTTAATAAAGTAAATATATAAATATTAAGCTCTTTTATTATGTGTAAATCTTGATACCCTTTAGATCATAAATGCTTCATTATTTCAAAAATCATGATTTCATATTTTTACTATTTTGGCATCCATTTTTTTCAGCCATCTGTGCTTCAGTACCTAATAACGACAAGGTTGAATAAAATTTCATGTACAGAAGAGTGAAATTAATATGCATATATTGTTCATTTAATTTATATACCAGTTTTAACATAACAATCAAAGGTTTAGTAATTAATCAGCTCTTTTAAAAATTTGTAGTTACATCCTGGGATCCATTTCAGAAAAAATAAAATAAATATTCGAATGCATTAATGTTTGCTCTCTACATATATAGCCAGTTTTTCTAAAAATGATTTCTCTTTTGAAAGCTGACAATTTTAAAAACAAATTGAGTAGTATCGGTTTTCAGTTTGTTGGAGAGCTTCATGATAAGATTTGAAAAGTAGGTAAATTTATTTTAATTTATTTACTAAAAGCAGTATTGCTTTTTAGCTCAAAAAAGAGCTCTACTGTCTTATTTCCTTAAATATTACTTCTAGATGCAAAATACATTCAATTAAAAAATTTCTCAGAAAGCATGTAATTTTATGAAAATATCTTCTGAATAGTGAGTTGGATGAGTTGTATAATTTTTCATGTAGCCTCCACGAAATCATAATATTTAAAGTAGTTAAATATAAAACTCCTTACCTTTAAGTGTAAAATTCACAAACTTAGAATATTATGACTTATTCACTTATTTGATTGTGGTACTAAGAACACAGAATACTTTGGTTTTGAAGAGATTTTTTCACTTTTTAAGAGTGAACAGCAACTTGATGCTCAGATGTTTTTCTTAGAACACTGGAAAGATTCCCCCTTTTCATAGTGTGTTTTTCACCTGGAATAAGCTACAACACTTAGGCCCCCAGGGCTTCAGACCAATATGCTTTAGCATACTTTTCATATCCCTATGCCACTGACAGTAACCGTAAGCCCTCTCCTGTTCTTACAAAAAAAAAAAAAAAAAAAAAAAAAGGCAATAAAGTATTAATGTATCAAAGACGAAAAGAAAGGACAGCAGTTGTTACTGGACATGTACCCAACAGAGAATTGCCAATAGCCAAGCTGTTATAGTCTTAGTGATTAACAATTGTGATTTTAAGAATTTCCAGAAGAAAAGTGCTATTTCATTGAGAAATTATAGTTATTTTTATTATTTTTTACTTTTGCTTGTTGGACAATGGTCGTAGTCTGTTGTCTTTCACCTGTCATTGCTCCAGTGAATACATCTTTTAAGGCCCCCATCTTAGATTTTGGGTTCACCACAACTGCATGTGTCACAGGGCCACTAAACTTTCTATAGTTGACAGTCTTGACTGTGCAACTTTGCTGTGCCCATATATATAATTTCCAGTTGACATCTTACAGAAAAAAAAAATTTTTGCTGTAAAAAAAAAATTGTGTATCTTGCATCTTGAATAGCAGTCCTTGGCCAATGAGATACCCAGCAACATCATTTTCATTGATGAAATCAATTACAATGTTGATACCTGGCTGAACTCCCTGGCTATTATTACTCCTGTCAGACTTACTACCCCTCAAAGAAGTTGCAGATATTATGAAATCACTTAAAATCAGTAAATCTCCAGGTCTGGATAAAATTACAAATGTGATGATATGTAACTTGCCAAGGAACTGTATCTCAAAATTAACTAGTGTGATCAACATTTGTTTAACACAATGCTGTTTTCCTACTCCTTGGAAAATCGTATTTATCATGCTTATTCAGAAACCGAAGAAAGACATTACCAAACCTGATGGATACCAACCCATTAGTTTTCCTTCCGGATTAAGTAAAGTTTGTGAGAGATTTATATATGTGCCAGGATTCAGCGATATGCTAACATACTTCCAAACAAAGGTATGGATTCGGAAAAAAAATTTGTTTATTACAAAACAACTGGTAAGAATTGTGAAATTTGTAGGCGCTGCAGTTCATAACAAACAGTATGTCTCTACGTCTCTTGGTTGTGTCCAAAGCCTTTGACCATGTATGGATCAGTGGTCTGGTTTATAAATTAATTCAACAAAATTTCGATGCAATTATGAAATTACTTTATCATTACTGTATCAATTGTGAAATCACTCATTCCTTAATCATCACAGCTTCATCTTAAGCAAGGAAGTCAATATTCATCTCCTTGACCAATCAGAGCAGGCATTCCACAGGGTTACATCCTCAGACTAATCCTGCACCTGTTTTATGTTCATAATTTCCCAAAACAGGTGTTGATTTAAAGTCAGTTCTTGCATGCTATGCAGATAGCTGTGTTAGCTATTAAATTCATGAGTTCTAAACATGCCTTTCATAAATTTCAAATAAAGATTGTGGACATCCAATTTTGATGCAATCTATGGAATATCTGCATCAATACCTCTAAATCACAATTCATTTTATATAGAGACATAAGATCAACAAGCAGATGAATTGTAATATCAAATTATTTAATGAAAGTGTGCCTAAAGTACGTGCAGTAAACTCTCTTGGCATTAACCCAAAACTCACTTGGACTGATCATACAAAGTTTATTTACAGCAAGGTGAACGCAATCATTGTCAGCCTCTACCCACTGCTTGGGAAATACTCAAACCTAAACCTTAAGTGCGAAAAGCATCTTTACATCTTATTAAAAAAAAAGTGATTATTACACATGTATTCCGAGCATGGGCTGCAATGACTCCTGCTAATGTAAAGATCGTGCACATCTTTCGAGAGTACTGAGAATCATTACTAATGTCCATTATGTCATTAATACGGGCATTCTGCATCAGGACCTTAAAATCCAAGAATGTATAATAGTACTCTTAGAACTGTAAATGACAACTTCTTCCACAAAATGATGAAAGAAGCTGTATAGTGAACTATTCCGAGGTATTTCAGTACAAAGTATTGGACCATGACATACTTCCAAGACCCTTTGCAGCACATTTTCTAGGAGATGAAAACTTCATTATCTAAATTGCTAACATATTACTGAAGTGTGAATGAACTTTATGTGAATCGTGCAGCTGTATATACACTCTATAACAAAAAAATCGACGCACCAAGAAGGAAACATCCGATTGCTTTGAAATTTCGTACGCGTAAATGTTTTCACCAAATATCCAAATGGTTAAAATTTAGTGTCCAATGAATGAACTGTGCCATCTCCAGCGCACCGGAACTGCGCATCCAGGAGATGTATACAAGGAGCTGTTCTTGAACTGCTGTTAAAAATTTCTGTTGCATTGCGATTTAGGATACCTTTCAACGACTGAAAAAATGTCTCGCCGCAGTATTCGAGCTCATTACGAGCAACTGTCAAAGTTCGAAAGAGGTACTATCATTGTATTGAAAGAGATAGGTTGGGCAAATAAGAGAATCGCTTATCATATGAGTCCAAGCGATGCGACGATTAGAATGGGTGAACAATGGCAGATTTGAGCGTCATGATGGTAGCGGTCGGGTTAGGGCCACAGCAGATCAAAAGGACAGAGTGATTGTCAGATGGGGACAGAGTGAATGTCAGCGCGTGGTTCATCACTATCAACCATTAGATGTGCGACCCGCACACGAGTGGCCTGCATGACCACTCGCATTCGGCTGATAGAGAAAAATCTACGCTCGTACCGACCGTTACGCCACCTGCCACACGCGAATTGTCAGGCATGGAACAATATCAGAAAAACCTTTAAAGAAAATAATATTGAGGTAAAAATAATCACACAATTCCTGGAGGTATTAGAATCCTCACTAAAAACGCTGAAGATTATAGACTTTGAACACGACTGCTTAAAGCAGCAAATATTGAATATCACTGTTACGTTTTACCCCAGGATAAGGATTTGAAGGTTGTAATTAAGGGATTGGTCAGGGATAATGAAAGTAATGAGATTCAGGAGAAATTTAAGACAAATATTATGTAGTTAACTCGGTTAAACAGATGACAGGAAGAAGGAATGGAGAAGTTACTAAACTTCCTTTATTCCTTATTATACTCCCTGTTCAAGACGTATAGCAGAAAATAAATCCTATGCACAGGCACTTTCTGCTGGTTTATACTCTGAAATTATCAGTGAGGCAAAGAAATTTTTTGCAGTTGTTTAGCTGAATTAGTTTCAGTTATTAAAAGTCTGGCTTTTTAATTTGGTGACAAATAAGTTCAAAATTTAAATAAAGATAATTCTAACTCTGAAACCAGTAATAGACAAACACACAATTAGTAAGTTTCCTATAAAATTAGTATATTAGAACGTGTACAGTGTTCATAACAAACTGAGTTGCACAATTTTCTCACCAACTGTGATGTCGTTATTGCACTTATTTCAGAGAACTATGCTGCGCCATGTAGGAACATAACTTACATGAACGTAACTTATCGCCAGTAACGATTCCGAAACTGTGATTGGTGCTACAAGAGGAACGAGCAGCAGTGTCTCAACAGCTCATTAACAACCACATATCCAGCATGCACAAATGATGTGAAACCTGCCTAGCAGTCAGGGGAGATCATATCCCCTATTAAAGACCGGATGTTTCTTGCTGGACACCCATCACAGGGATGTTTCGGCCTTTAGTCGCATTGCGCTCCATGCTACTTTTTCAATAAAGCTTCTTTTTATCCCTCTGATTTCTCTTTTAGTAAGTGTTGCTTACATTACTCATGTCCTTACGTATTGGGGATCTTACGGTATTAAATGTGTTGATTTGGAAAGCTGTTGTACAAAGTCATATTGAAAAAACGGTCTCGTCCTTAATTTTTGCACACCAGTGTATACTTATTGAGTGATCCTCAAAAGGGTGATATTTTAGATATTTAATGACAAATACTGTTATTGCTATGAGCCTAGAGATCAAGCATGTGTTTACATCTGATCACGAGCCCGTCTTAGTTACTCTTGGTACCTCTAAAATTAATAGCACTGAATATGTTAAAATTGCAAGTCGGAAATTATTTCAGGAGCTGCTTTATTTAAATCGTCCTATCGTTAAAAATCTGGAAAAGAGGAAAGATATAGGCAATGCTGTTGACACATTAACAAATTAGTATTAATAATGCCTCACGATACGTTACTAAGGAGCAGTTAAGGGAACTTATTACGGAAAGAAACTGGCTTAGGAAACCCTGGCACCTCACGTGGAGTCCACTAGTGAAAAGAGAATTGAATAGTCTAAATCGGGCAATTAAAAAGAAAATTGAATTTAGAAATGAGATTTTGGAAGAAAAAATACGAAGTCTAAACCCTATGGATGGCTCTTTAGGCGTTTATCGAAAATCTTAAAGCCTGGCAGCAATAGGGCAATGTTCACGGATAATATGATTGCTACAACAAATAGTGAGAAGGCAGTTGTTTTCGCAGAACATTTAGAGCAGCAATTCATGCCAGATCCCATACCGAGAGGTCTAAATTTTGTCTAAGACGTCTGCTATAGTGTCCACGACGGGTTTAACCCATATACTGTTAGGAAGCAAACTAAGTTCACAACGCTTATGGAAATCAAGGATTAGATTAAGAAATTAAAAGCTCGAAAAGCACCTGGACATAATATAATGAGCAACTTCGCAATTAAGAATCTTCCAATCAATGTGTTTACAAAATATGCAAGTATGATAAATGCATGCTTTAGTATCAGTTACTTTCCCAATATTTGGAAGCATGCCAAAGTGATTCTCTTTCTAAAACCAGGCAAGGATGCAACCAGACCTGAGGGGTCTAGATCTATCAGTCTACTCTCAAGTCTCGGAAATATATACGAAAGTATTATTTTCGAGCAAACTCAAACCATTTTTAGATGTTTTGCCTACCGAACAGTTCGGTTTTAGAAGCAAATTATCCACGACTACACAGCTTGTTAGAAATTGAATTCTGTGTAGATGCGCTGCATAACCGACAAAATGTTGCCATCTTCATGCTATACGTGGCTTTCCAACACATCTGGCATGAGAGAAAGCTTTCGACTGTGTCTGGTATGAGGGACTTGTCATCTTCAAATTAATTAATTTTAACATCGACAGAGAGATAGATACAACTTATTGTGTCATTCATCAGCGACAACAAATTTTCGGTTTCCATTGGAAATGATAATTCAAGCAGTCGATCTATGAATGACCCAGTTCTACAGGGATCCATTTTAGGGCCAATTCTGTATTTGTTACACTGGTGTGCAAAACTTAAGCAACAATGTAAAAATTTAGCAGATAGCCATGAAATTGCAGAAAAGGAGGTCTGGAGATCAGTACAATGAACACGTAAGTCAGTAGAAACGTCATGCGTATGCAAATATCAGAAACGAAACGTCAGAGGCGACGTGAGCGTACACAAAACGCGTGATGTCGGCGCGCGCAGCTCAACAGTAGAATAAAAGGAAGGAGGGAGACGCAATTCAACATATTCGCTGCAAGTGCCAGTGAGTCAGTTCGTGAAATATGGCTATAAGAAATCACCTGGACGACTTCACACGTGGAAGAATGATCGGAAAGCTGGAGGACGGGCGTGCTGTCACCAGTGTAGCTGCAGAATTCGGAATCAACAAAAGTATCATTTCGCGCGCTTGGAAAGCGTTCCAAACCACAGGTACAACTGTTAAAAAGGTTGGTGGTGGCCGCCCGAGGACGACATTTGCAGGGCATGACCGATATATCGTCCTGCAGGCGAAAAGAGGCCGACAGCAGTCAGCAAGCGCCATTGCTCAGCAACGGGGAGACAAGTGTCGCGGTTTACTGTGGCCAGACGCCTTCACAAAGGGGGGCCTATTCGCCCGCCATCCTGAACGCTGCCTCCCGTTGAAAGTTGGCCACCGACGCCGCCGTTTGCAGTGGTGCAGAGAGCATAAAAACTGGACAACTGATCAATGGAGTCGTGTCTTCTTTACGGATGAGAGTCGGTTCAGTACCAGAAGCGATTTTCGACGCGTTTTGATTTGGAGAGAGGTCGGGACCCGGTTTTTATCCCAGTAACATCAAGGAAAGATACCGTAACGGTGGTCCTTTTCAACAGAGGGTCTGTAACCGGGGATCGCTATTGTGAGGAGGTACTCCTTCCCCATGTGCGTCTGTTCCGAGGTGCCATTGGCCCAGACTTAATTTTTATGGATGACAATGCACGGCCACATCGGACTCTTGCTGTTAAGGAGCTACTGGAAAGTGAAGATATCATTCGAATGGATTGGCCAGCGTACTCTCCAGATTTAAATCCCATCGAACATGTGTGGGATGTTTTGGGGAGACGCATCGCAGCACACTTACATCCTCCGAAGAATGCCCAACAACTCAAACAGATGCTGATTGAGGAATGGGCACTTCTACCACAAGAAATGTTGCACCAGCTGGTTTTGAGTATGCGGAGACGGTGTGAAGCAGCAATTGCAGTGAGGGGAGGGCATATCCCATATTAAGGAGCATCTGCTTGTTGTTCTTCCTTTTGGATAGACAATCAAGAGTCACGATACTATGCGTTTAGTAAAGCTTGTTTTTGTTTGATTCCATACCGTATGTATTGTATTCCTTTTTCAGCTCCGATGCTTTCGTCATCCTTTAAGTATATAATACTCTCCTTCATTTCTGCATTTCATGTCTCTCAGTTGATTTCTCGGGGAGTTATGGCAAAAAACCCTGCTGTTGCTTAAGTTTTGCACACCAGTGTATATGTTGCTGATTTCCCTAGATCATATTTTGGCAGGAGCCGTTTCTTAAGTTGTTATGTAGATGATACAGCATCAGCTGTAAAGTCTGCTAACGCAAGTCATGCTGTAGAAAAGCTGCATAATCGTATGCCAGATGTCGAGGAGTGGTGTTCGAAGTGTTCATTGAAGAGGTATCCCAGGTAAAGTAAGCTAATACTTTTGTGTTATGCTCAATGAACAGTTAACATGGAAAGATCACATTACAAATGTATACAGAAAAGCTTATGGTGCTATAAATAGCTTGAAACTACTTAAGTAAATATTCCAGCTTAGATTTAAAGAGAAAAAGACGTATTTGCATGATGAATATCCAATTCATAATTACGCATGCGTCACTGGCTTGGAATACTGTTAAAAAGAAGGGCCTGTGTAGATTACAATTAATACAAAATACTGTCATACGTACCATTGTAAATGCTCACTTGTATGTAAGCAACGCGACTTTTCACAGAGATCTATTTATGACTATTGACGAACATCTTCACAGACTAAATAGTAATTTTTTCACAAAAAGCAGTAAATTCATCGCACGTTAATCATCTCAACACCTTGAATTGTGTTATATATTCGACCGCTAGCGGCTCACCTCACATGTGATTTCAATTTTCCACCTTCCCAATTATATATGCTTGCTCATTTATATTTGTATATATTTATTGTGCCATATCGTAGGTATAAAATTTAGTATTTTGTAAATATTGCATTTTGTGCTGTGAAATTAAGTTCTACATTGTGTGTATTATTATGTTATGACACAGTTTAGTCACCTGTCTTGCTGTCCATCGATCGCCCTTTGCCTTACGACGGTGCAATGTTCAGTCACTTCTAACCTACCCCTTCCATTGCGACCCTGGGGATACCGTATACAGACAGAGATACGTTATGCGCCTAATACTTGATTTAACCGGGAACACTGCACTTTGAGTGGTAGCCTGTCTGTACAGTATCAGTCAGTCTTATTCACGTTCAACTGCTATACCAACGTCGTTGTATTATGCTTCCTGCATGGTAGCAAATAGTTACTCCCCCTTTTTTTTTTCTCACAGCTCAACCTTTCCGTTTATCCAAACAAGATTCAACAGAATTATGTGGCAGAATTTCAACTGAGCTGATAACCTTGCATTTTGCGCAATATTCAGCAGTACTTCACTAATGGTACTGATGTCCTGGAGCATTGTCTAAGATCAATAATGCTTTAAATTGTAAATTTTTATCTGTACATTATTGCTTAACTGCCGCTACAAAGTGGAACGTGAACAATCGTTAGCTATTAGCGCGGTAACCCAGGCTTTTTTATTTGATTTCCAAATGACTGGAAATTATTCTTTATATTTCCCTTCCGATGCTGTGAGATTTTCCTCCTTCCATTCCTGATAACATTAGATTCAAATTTAAATCATCAACTAAGTTTCCACCAAGAAGCAGTGTCAATCGGTTTTTAGAAAGTTTGGGTCCTTCGTTAAAAGTGTACAACAAGGCACTTTTTTGCAAAGTAAACTCATCTTTTATACATTGAACAGTTCGCTAAGAGAATATTCTCCATCTACATTGTAGATAATGAGGAAATAAAATTCTTTTGCAGTTCTTTATCTGCATCAACCGATTCTCTAGTGAATTTAATATTATGTAAAGATTACGTCATTTTAAATTTGTTGAACTAGTTATTACTTGCTTGAAACACCGTTTTTACCGCTTGAAACACCTCTTTTTAATCTAGTCTTCAAATCTTCATGCAAACTAAGAAGCTTAGCTTGAATAATTGAAGGACTCAGAGGGTCATTGTTTTGATGTCCTGTGTTTTGATCCATTCTGTGATGACAAAAATCTTTCCATTTCATCAATGCTTACGCCGTGCCTTTTTGAAACAATCTTTGAAGATATGTTTTCTCAATTTGAAACGCATTCCTTAATTTTATTCTTCTTTTTCAAAACTGAATATAGTGTAGACCTGTTTATACACTCACGTTTGTGAAAATTGCAACACCAAGAAGGAATCGTCATAATTGAATGCAATTTAATACACAGTTGAGTGGTAGTGGTACAAATAAATGATTAAATGTTCAAAGCAAACAAACAAGAACAAGAGATCAGAATCAGTATTTTGTGTGGCCACCACGCGCCGCAATAATTGCTGCTACACGACGTGGCATGGAGTCAAACAAAGTTTGAATGTCTGACTGAGGAAGAGCATTCCATATCGTTTGTACGCGTACCCAAAGTTCGTCTGCAGACGCAACAGGACGAGGATCACGAGCAAGACGCCGACCAATGACATCCCACACATGTTCAATTGGCGACATATCCGGGGAACACGCAGGCCAAGGAAGAAGCTGTACCTGCTGCGCTGCAAAGAAGGATTTAACAATCCGAGCAGTATGAGGGCGGGCATTGTCCTGTTGAAATACAGCGCCTGGCAAGCTTTGAAGGAAGGGAACAGCTTCGGGCTGTAGAACTTCACGGATATACCGGTTGCTGTTCAGATTGCCCACAATTCGTAGCAATTGAGATCGTCTATGATATGCTATGGCGCCCCAGACCATAACTCCGGGTGTTCGTCCACTGTGGCGTTCGATAATGCACTCCGGAAGGTGGCGTTCACCGGCATAGCGTCTGACACGAATGCGGCCATCATGGTACCACAAATTAAAGCGGGATTCGTCAGAAAACACGACATGCTGCCAATCAGCACGCCAGTCTCTATGCTGATTGGCCCATTGTAGCCGCAGGCGGCGATGGTCGTGCGTTAGGGGGATCCTGTATAAAGGAGTCCGTGCGCGCAGTCCACACTGCAGCAGACGTCTACGAATTGATGAAGCACACAATGAAACACCTGTAGCTATTGACCACAGTGCTGCCAATTGTCTAGAGGAAGCTGTACGGTCCGTCCGCGCCATGCGGACCAGGTGTCTATCATCGCGAGCTGACGTCACATTTCGGGGTCCACTCCCGGATTTCCGAGTTGTCCGACACTCGTCCGTCCACTGCTTCCAAACGCGCATCACTGTGCTGCTGTTACGCTGCACACGAGAGGCTACTGCACGATACAACAATCCAGCTTCACGAAGGCCGATGATTCTCCCTCGTTCAAACTCTGTAAGTTGTTCAAATCTCGCTCTCTTTCGTCGACGAGGCATAAGTACAGATTGAGTTAACGTTTACCACTAGCAGATAACCACCGATAACCATACACGCCTCGCTACAGCCGTCTATTTATTCGGATCCATCAGCCGTTCAGAGGGCGCTGCTCAGCATACGCATGCGCTACGGATTTGCAATTCTAATCATTTGCATATCATGCGCTACTTTGCATTTCCTGAAAATTTCAGCTCACTCGCGTAAGTCCTTCATGGTGTTGCAATTTTCACAAACGTGAGTGTATTATACGAACAGCCAATTAAAGCAAAAGCTTCACAGCTTTTCGATCGTATGAAGTTTATGAATTTTTTATATCTTTTTTATTCGTATCTGCATTGCCGTTTCTCGCTTATATTTTTAAATTTATATGGGCGAAATATTTTTTTTAGTCCAAAGGGACTTTGTCCTTGAAGAACTATCGTTTTCGTTTTGGCATTTCGCGTTGATTCACTATAAATGTCCGATTCACTTTTTAAATTCTTGCCACCGAAAATTATCACCTTGTGCTGTATTTAAAGATATTAAATAATGAAGAATCTGCATAAATTATGTACGTTTCTAGTATTTTGATAAAACAACATACCTAGAGCCATCCAATTTTGAATAACGTACGTTTCCACCCGAGTATGGGCATCTGGAAGCCCAAATTTGGAATTTGTTGTATGATCTATTTCATATTTGATAAAACTTTAACGAATTTTTGATTAACAAACTCAACGATTTAAAAGCGAGCAACGGCAAAGCTCTAGGGAGGGGAGGGGAAACTTTTGATCTCCAGCGCTCGGATCTGTGTATCGGATGTTCTAAAGATATACTCATTTAAAAAAAATTTTGCGATATTGCTGTTGAACTGAATTTTATGGTTTAAGTGCGCAGAACATGATATTTAATAAATTAAAGTAACACACAAAACTTTAAAAAAACGCCTCTTTGGACGTAATTTAAAATCTGAAACATTTCAGTTTTTTTTTTTAATCAATGGCGGGCCTTCAGCCGGGCCAGAAGTGGTAGTCACTTGATCATGGAAGCACCTAATAGGTGGGCTACGTTTCCTCCTGTGAAGGGACGAGACAATTACATGCCTTCTCCGGGATTCGAACCTGGGCCCTTTGGTATCGTAGCCAGTTCCCCTAACCACTATACCGTCTGGGCGGCGTATGCGAAATATTAAATATAAACAAATAAGTCGGCAAAATACACAATGCATTGACACGTACCCTAATGCAAGATTAAACATTTGGTCATTGTATACATTTGGTCGTAGCCACCGTGGCTCGGAACTTTAGTGACGTCACAATGATTCCGACCTGGACTTTACAAGGAAACATATTCTTATAGGGCTTATAAAAGTAAGCTTCTTTCTTTACAAGGTCCATGTATTCTGAGAAGTTCGCTGCTGTAAGAGGCAATGTGTGAGAGAGTGCGAGCTAGTGTTGCTGCATGGGAGTGACTGCGTGGAAGTGAACAATTTTTGCAGTTTTGGCAAAAACCATTAAAAAAAGGAATTTTTAAAAGTGTTCAAAACGGCGGATTGCGTGAAAGTTGAGAGCCACCTGTGTTAATACCTTGATTCATCAACTTTGTTGAGTAGAGGTTTTTCTTATGTGCAATGTAAATGTAAACCAGTTTCTCTTAAATATTTCTCCGAAAAGACATCCTTCTGAACATGCAGATAGCCCTCATGTATTTTACCGTAATCCAAGTAAATGATGAGGCAGCCATGAAATATTGAATACATAGTACTGTCTTCTTCAAAACAGTACATATGGATCAGCTTTATAGCATTTTTATAGAAATCTAAAAATAATAGCTTTACTGTTTTTATTAAACATTGGTCACACAAGATAAATTGCCTTTTATTTAAAAGGGATAGAAAGGAAAAAGAGAAACAATTATGTAAAGCGAGGATTCGAACATCTAACCTCGCGATGCAGGACGGATGGGCTTTCCAATTGCACCACGAAGGCACGGGCTAAGGAGGGAGAAAATATCTTACAATTATAATAAGAAACTACAGCTTAGAAACAAAACATTAATTCTGAGGATTAAATATGTAGCTCTTAAACCATCAGAAAATGTAGTCGTTATTCCTTCTTATAAGACTAGGTGTAGATTTCCATTTGCTTACAATAGTGTTCTCCATAATTAACGAAGCAAGCAGCAATTACTTACTAGTTAATATTTTTGTTTTATGATATCGAAGTATTAACATTAACATTTTTTCTGCAATATATGATCATTCTATGTAAATTCTTATCACAAATTTCTTAAATTTGTACGTGAAAGAACGAGTTGTGTTTTTCTGTATAAGCAGTGTTTTGGGGATAAAGGGAGTGAGAGAGAGAGCTAAACAGATACTGAATCTAAAGCATTATTTAAAATCTGTTTGAATTGTTTTTGTAAACACATTTCTATGAAAAATTAAATTGTATTGTTTTAAATTTAAACAATACAATTTGAAATTGTATTGCTTAATTTTTAAAAAAAATGTATTTCTTCATCTGGGATCAGAGTAAAAGGATTTTATAAGAAATGAATGTTTTTTTACCTATCATGTATTGCTTGAGATAGCAAAAAGGATAATCCCTCATAATCAGAGCAATATCTAGATAATAGGCAAAATCAGGGTACTGATTTTTTGGAGTGGGCCAGCTAAGTTGTTTTTCCACCCGACAACTAAATAAAAGTGTAGTTTGCTATGAATTATTAATATGTTTAATTTATATAGGTTGTTAACTATATTGGTTGCCTAGGGCGCCAAAAATGCGGGATCCTCTCCTGCTTATTATTGTATATAATCGTTTCAAAATGCTCAACCAGAAACAGCTAGAGTCTGTAAATGTTTGCATTCAAATGTTAATATTTATTATGATATGAATGAGTATGTTTAAAATATTTCTGCAGTTTTAATTTTTTCTCCGCCTATTTGCTTAAAACAGTTAATGGTGCATTGTCCCTTATTTTAATCGAGTTGCAGGCCGTAATGCTTGCATAACTCAATAGATGGCGCTGCTGAACGTATTTTCTCTACCTGCTTTTGTCAGAAAAATGCTCCGAAGCGGGAAGGTTTCCTTTTTTGCATCTTTCGGGTTGAGAGAAGCAGTTATGTACTTTTTTGTTTCATAGATGCGTAGTCGTCGCAGTTCCTTTAAAGCCAAAGGCTGGTATCCAGTGGAATTTTTCTTAACGCATGTAATGTATTTCAGTAAAATGGTGTATCAAATTACAAATGGATGTCGGTAAGATTGAAAACTTTTGTTATTGTTTTTGCTATAATTTTTAATTAGTAAAATTTTGTTTGAAATATAAGATTTTATATGAAATGAGGATATATTTTTTATCAGTTCCGAAGTTAAGAGTAATTAAACATTGGTTGTATTTGGGAAATTATTGTTTTCGAGTAAAATGTTTATTTAATGTGTAATATTTTTTACATCTCTTGCTCATAAATTGTTAATGTAGCTAAATGTGAGAATGTTTATTGGAATAAGTTGGAGAAGTCTTTATTTCATAGAAAATTTTGTTTGTCCGCTTTTATCCTTCTTATTTTATTTATTCATTTGTATTTGTTTCGGAGAAAATATTTCTTAGAATCTTTCACCATGCTACCCATATCATGTGTTTTTTAAAATGTGTCTCATTAAGAATATATTTGGATACAGTTTCATAAATTGGAGGATTGCATTTGGGAGTTTTCTCTTGCTGTTTCATCTGTTAAGCGGACTTTAATAATCAAATACTCCCTTTTAAAAATTGCAATTTTTACTATAAAAACATAAACTTCGTCGACAGCATATGGCGTAAAAAGTACATAAGCGAGTAAGACAAATTAGTAATAATAATAACTATAAGAGGAATTAAGTAAGTAATAAAAAACTTGAATTTAATCTTTCAGATCTCTGTATGATGGTGGTATTTTTTGAGTTTCGGGAAATATTCACGTGAGAAATATTTTCCCATTGCTGTAAATTAATAATTCTAAAGATAGTGCTTTCTAATCCCGGCTAACGGGTTAGCAGTAAGGGCTTTTCTTGTCCTCCCCCCCGCATGCGTAACATGGAGGTAAGAATGAAAGGAGGGGCCAACCCCGCACTGCTCCGAGGCTTCGGTCTCCAGATAGAGCGTTTTTTGTTTATATCCAGAACCTCCCTTGACAGCTTTAAATCAACGAGATATTCCCTGTAGAACGAGCCGTCTACTTATATGAAGTCGTTGCTTTAAATAGTATTTCGCCACACGGCAGTTCCATACAAAACGAAAAACAGTACATTTCTGCATAAAAGAAACGTTCATTGCGTGGTGGATTGCGATCTGATGACAATGAAGTTAATGTTTAAATCTGAAATGGATAGTCATCATTTATTATATTAGGAGAGAATTATTAAACTGGGTAAAATCGTTAAGAGAAGTATTCAGTGCTTTGCTAAAAATAATATGCGTAATTTTCATTCAAATAATATTTATACTTATTTCTTATGTAAAAATTTCTGGTATATGCTAAATTATTGCAAAGTACGTTATTCGAAAAATATAGTGAATGCAGAGAAATTAAAGATAAATGTATTTGGAAATGAAGGATTTATTCATTCATAAACTCCCCTGAAAGTTACTGTGAGAAATCTAGTTATTAAATATATCGAAATTAATAATGATTATAAATATTATCTAACTATATAATAACCTTAACATTGAATTGTAAACATAAATTGAATTTCTGTTGACTAATAATTATGAAACTATTTAAGCAAGAATTGTTGGTACTAGAAAGCAATCTGTTAAAAGGTACTGTAAAGCAAATTCTGTGAGATGCTTATGTAAGGAAGTAGTAAAGAAGAGTTTTAGAATATGTATTGTTGAAATTAAGTGTAAAAAAAAAATCTGATAAGTAATAAAACAATTTTTTTCTTACATTTTATAATAATTGAGTTACAAGTTTTAAATAATAATAATAAAAGAATCCTTTTTTTATTCCCTTTCAGAAGTATTCAGAGAAAGTTAAGTACATGGAAATGAGTACCAATATTTAACATATTTCATTATTAAAATAAAAAGTTCTCTAATTTGAAATGGACTGAGTAGGGCGTTAACTATAAATTGACTTAGATTTTTTGATGTAAAGGATACCTCACAAGCTAAAAAATCATGTCATATTTGAGAAAGTATTTTAGGAAGAAGTTCTGTAAATAGAGCAGAAATAATGCTTAATTTTAATATTAATAATACAATAAACTTTTATCTTAATTTTTGTAATCCTTAACCGAATAAAATACAAATTTTTAAAATAATTCACAAAATATGTGCAAATTATATTTGGATTAAGCCTGTATTTCGAATTCTGGAAGAAGGAATCAAGTAAGTTTAATTAAAAAAAAAGAGAGAGATTAATAAATATATATAAGATTGAATTAAAACTGAGGAGCTAAAATTTTGAGAGCTATTTTTTTAAAAACTGCTTTTGCGATTTTTACAAGTCAGATGGCATAATTTGAGTCGTAGAATCGAAATATAGAAAAAAATTGGCGTGTCATTTCAGACAAAGTCCGATTTTGTGTCAAAATACTTCTATTAGAACATTGCTATATCAGGGTTCGTACGGTCCTTAAGAGTCCTTAAAAGTCCTTAGGATTTTTGGAATCGATTTTTAGTCCTTAAAAGTCCTTAATTTCGACCGAAATCGACAGAAGGTCCTTAATTTTAATAATCTGAAATTTCTGTCTTTTTTTACGACTGCCATTTTGAGTGTGAATTAGCATTTTGGAGGAATATTTTTGGCGATTCACTAACGCATATGGTTATCTTTTGAATGGGTGAATGGGTTCATGCGTTATAACTTATTTTTATTTCTAATATAAATAGTGGGATACTCGAGTTTCTAAGCAAGAAGTGAAACATAAGCATTTCAAAATTCATTTTTTCTAATGAAGAGCTCTTAAACAACTTTTCACTTTTGGTGATGTGAAGTTTTTTATTTAATAGTTCTAAATTTGGCCACTTATCAACATTTTGGCGATTTTAAGATCAGTTTTTATGGAAAATTTTTAATTCCGATATCTGGGAATTTTCGAAAATTTTTTTAATACATTGTAACATTAATAAATTTCATTAAAATAATGGTAATATATTGAAATTATATTTAAAAATAACATTAAAATAAATATTTTTATTTTTCGCTGTCATATTATAAAGTTCCATTTTAACAACTTATTATGCAATATTTTGAATCTGAGAAATAAACAAGATATAATGCTATAAAACACAATTTACGGAACAGTTCTTACTAAAAACGAAATTTGCTATGTAATTAATTAAAAATGTCTTCTTAAGTTTTTGATAGTAAGAGTTCTTCCCATGTAATTGTCTCAGAATATTCGGAATTCTCAGAATATGCATCAGTTTTCTCTATAAAATTAATTTTACAGTTTTCCTTTTTTTTTCCAAAATATTTCTAGCTTTTCGCTATTACAGAATTCTAAAAGTTATAACATTTTTAGTTTTTTGTTGCTCAGTTTGTCACTAAATTCTAAAAATTCTACCACATCAGCTCTATAACCAGCCCTTACCATATATATTTCATATTTCTTCTGAATTTTGATATTTCTAAATAAATAAAATTAGCAGCCTTTTCTATGCATTCTAAATGCATTTAGTTATTTTGGAATAACAGAAATCCTTAATTAAATCCAAAAATTCTAAAATGAAAAGGAAATGCGTTGAAGAAAGAAACTGAATACATAAAGAAAATTATTCTTCAAATATATCCACAGTTATTATTATATAAATTGCCCAGTTGTTCATGATTTCAGCCTTTAATATAGTTTCCCATTTCCTCATATGATAGAGTTACTGAGCCAGCTTAAATTTAAATTAAATTGTATAGTCTTAGACCACTAATCCACATTGTTAGTTTGAATTTGATTGTTCTTATTTAATTATATCACCACGAACTGCAATTGATTTTGTTAGCATCAGAAAATGCCTTTATATTCTAAGTTATCTTTAAATAAGAGGCTTATTTAAACCTTCGTCTGACACCGTAGTTACTTTCAGACATAGCGATAATTTGCTTCACGTCTGTTGGGAGGTTGGACTATTTAAATTTTACCAGATCAAGTAAACCCTCATAGCTATATAGCAGAGAGGTTGACAAGTTAGGAGATAAAGCACGTAGAAAGTAGCGAGAACACTGGTTTGCGTATTGCGACAATTTTCTGATTGTTAGAAAAGATGTTTAAAGAGAAGGAAATCGATTTAAATTAGCCAAAATGTCTGGGAAGGCTTCAAATTAAAAAGACGCATAATTATTTGGTTGAGTTTTGTTGTTACAAAACATTAAATTTTACCAGATCAAGTAAACCCTCATAGCTATATAGCAGAGAGGTTGACAAGTTAGGAGATAAAGCACGTAGAAAGTAACGAGAACACTGGTTTGCGTATTGCGACAATTTTCTGATTGTTAGAAAAGATGTTTAAAGAGAAGGAAATCGATTTAAATTAGCCAAAATGTCTGGAAAGGCTTCAAATTAAAAAGACGCATAATTATTTGGTTGAGTTTTGTTGTTACAAAACATAAATGTTTTGTAGCTTTTAATGTGTAATTATCCTAATATTGTTAAGAATCAATGTCATAAATTAAATGTATTTTAAACTGCGAAATTTTATTAGATTGTGATTTTAATGGGGCTTTTTTAACAAATATTGTTTAAAAAATAAATAAAATTTTATATTGGCCTTGTAAATCCATAATAACTAAGATTATCTAACACCTAATTTAATTATTTATAACTAACTGCTTACCTTAAAAATTATCTCTGCATATTAAAGAGAGTTTTTGCCTTTCATTAATCTTTACCGTGGTCACAAGATAAAACACAAAAACGCAAAAATTTATGTAAAACTTATTCTTCTGTATTCTTCTCATTCTTATTGCATCTACTGAGACTTAAAACAATATGCCAACCGTGCCTACATCAGGCCTTTTAAGTTTGTTCTAATCAGCAGATCTCTCTAGGTAAGCAGCAGCGGGTACAGGGTGATCTTTTGTTATGAAGCATGCTGATTATGATCTTGCTTGACATAAAATTTACCTGCTATTTACTAAACTTCTAGACTGAGCAAGTATGTGACAAAAATGAAATATTAAAATAAATAAATAAATAAAAAACATAAAGCTAACTGTTAGCAAAACATAATAAAATGTCACTTATCTTCCTTCAACTATGTCCAACTTAATACAAAAATAAAACTTACAACAAATAACAACTTAAAATACTTAATGCTGCGTGATACATTTTATAAAGTTGATTTTATTCTTAAACTTATTAATAATTTTGTTAATTAATTCTTGTTTAATAATAATTCATCCTACTTACGGATCTATTTTCTTGTTAGGATTGTATAATTTTATAAAGATTTTATTCTTAAACTTATTAATAATTTTGTTAATTAATTCTTGTTTAATAATAATTCATCCTACTTACGGATCTATTTTCTTGTTAGGATTGTATTACAAAAATGAAGTTCAGGCATAGATAATATTTTTAATTGAATTTATTCAGTTCCCATTTCCTCATAGGTCTTTAATTTTTTTCATTAATGGTCCATAAAAGTACTTAATTTCCGTGTGCAGAAATGTGTACGACCCTGTATATATAAATCTGATACATACCCTAAGTCGCGCTTTCGAGAGATGAAAAACGCAATTTGAATTTCGTCAACCGACCCGCTAGAACGGGAGATATAGAACTGCCCCCCCCCCTTTTTTTACGCAGTGTACATCATTTTTTTTATTGTCAGGAGTTTCTTAATAATATGGCCAAATTTATGAGCTTTAGTAATATTCAGAGTTTATATATGGTGTCTAATTAAACAGCCCATTTTGCAAAGCGAACCAGTGATCAGAAAATAGAAATTTTGTTGCGGTCTTAACGAAGGGATGAGGTTTCTTTCATGGAAGAAAAAAAAAAGTTAGTTGCAAATAGCATCACCAGAGGCCATTATATTAATAAATTACACATTTAGCCACACCTTTAATATAGTTTTTTTTATTTTACAAGTTTTGCTACAAAAAAAAATCTCACAATTGACCGAAGTATGTGTCTTGACTTAGCAGATGTTTCTAATGTCCTCAAAGCCAAAAATTATATGTATTGAGATAGGGAAGGCTACACATTACGAAAGTGCTGGCTAATGACACGTTGTTCTGTAAAATGACGTTTAAGAACATTCGTGGCGCACTGTGTAGAGGAACTCCATGTTGCATAAAGATTGTGTATGGAAGACACTGGCATGCTTGCACGGACGGAACACTTCCATTCTCTAACAACGGTGCATATCGCTGCCCAGTGATCGGCCATGTCACTGGGCCTGTGGAACTTAACTTCTGGAAGAAATACGGTCCGAGAATAAATGACGTAGAAAATCACTACCAATACCGTCACTTTTGGCGAATACAATGGAACCTCTAAGCCAGAGCTAAATCAGAGAATTCTGATTCCCAAACTTGACAGTTGTGAGTATTCACTGTACCGTCCAAATTAAAATGTGCTTCGTTTGTTCAGAAGATATTCCAAGGCTATTCTGAATCGACTTGAAAGCGAGCAAGAAATTGAAGTGGGAACCGGAGTCAAGCGTCAAAATCATGTATGAGCAACCGCTGCATTACTGAAAGTTCATAAGGATAATATCGGTGCATATTCCAGAAGATCTTATGGACAGAACATGATCTATCCAGCACCTCTGCTATACGCCGGACACTGGTGCTAGCCGGAAAGTTTGAAGCTGTGTTTTCTGCGTGAAGTTCAACCTCTTGTAATGCTTCTGCAGAAACAGGTTTTCTTCCTCTTCCAGGACGAACAAAAGCTATCCTGTTTCTTCAAATTTCGTCATCATTTTTCGAATATTTTTAACATTCATTGGACCTCTTAGAATCCCCTTCAAGGTCCGAAATTTCCGTAGAGCAACTACTGCAGAATTACTGTTTTCATAAAGCAATTTTACTAACAAAGCGTGATCTAGTAAACTGATCGTCATTGTGAGCAACAAGCACGTTAAACCAAAGTCTCCTCCTGTTGAACGGTGTAACATCTGGGTACCTGGGCAGCAAGGCCCTACACCTAATCGAATTATAAAGTTTCCTAACAGGTACATTAACTAGGCAGTAGAGTTATAATAGAGCATAGTGATAAATATTTAAATATGTAGAGCTTTTTTTAAAATATAATTTTACTATTTTTATTTTTTGAAGTTTTTGATATCATTAAATCTAAAGTTGTGCCGTTCGAGCTAGGTGCAAGAGCCTGAAATAAAAGGGGCTAGTACATTGGCAAAGGCGAAAACTTTTGGTGCTGCTAGTAAAGAATTAAGACGCAAAAGGAGCAAATTGACTCATGGAGAAAATTCATTGTAGTACGACAATAGAATGCAAGAAGATATATAAATATGCAATACACAATAACTGTAGATTCAATACAGAAGATACAATAAAAACCAGATTACGTGTTATAAATATTCAGAATGGCCATAGGTCTGTTTAAATTGTATAGGTTATTATAATCATAATCACAGATTTTAATTGTTGCATTGTTTGCAGCCCGACTTTCATGAAATCTCTTCGTAAGGTTGTAGTAGTGCGTTCTAAGTAATGCAACATTAAGTTCTTTTTGAATGCGGCTTTTGCGTAAGTACCAAAGAGAATTTTAATTTCTCGAGAACACAGTTCTGCGCTGTTTGTAATCTTTTTCTATTTGGTTTACAGGCATAAGCCCAGACTTGACATGTATAACATAATAATTGACGCAGAACGGACTTATAAATGAGTAATTTGTTATCTAAGAATAAAACTGTTTCGAGAAATTAAGGGAGAAGAGCTGAGCTTTATGCACTCGAAACCTTTACAAAATAGATGTGATGTGTGGGGGTCTATGTAAGAGTATTATTTAAGATCACGACAAGATAAAGGACTTGCTTGGCCCAGGGTAGGGTAACTCCATAAAACTTGAGATTCTTTTTTATATTCTTTTTCCTTGTAAATAAGATAGCTTTGTCAACATTCACAAGAATTTTCCATTTGATGAACCAAGTCTGGTGCTTTATATGTTGTAACCGTTGGATGAGTGGACCTGGAAATGCACATTGTGTCAACAGCGTACACTACAAGTATCGTGTTGGGTGTAGTAGGGATGTCGTTCGCATCACTGTTAAATAATGTAGGTCCAAGTAGGGATCCTTGTGGTACACCGGCCTGGATGGATTGTGATTGTGTAAACAATGTTGCCGCGAATGTTTCTAGGTTTTATAACAGCTACTGCATGATTACGATTTACGATTTTTCCACAAGTTTTTCAAAATAAAATGCCCTCTGGTGATGCTATGTCTAACTATCCCCCCCCCGCTGGAAAAAATTCTCATCCCTTCACAAACGGCACAAAATTTCACAATTTTCTGATCACTGGTTTCGCTTGTATGCAGCTTTGAAACAGGGTTCTTTAATTATAGACACTCTGTATATTAGGAAATCACAAAGTCTTTAAATCTGCAGTTTGAATTTTTGCTTATGATTGCTCTAAATGGTTATGATTTCAGATGTCATGTAGTAATTAATCCTTAGCAGAAATTCTGTATGTTTTATTGAAATCCCATGCATTTGCTTTTCCTGTATCATTAAAATATTCTAATAACAGCTACCAACATTGGTTTTTCTCTAATTTTTATTTCGCAAGGACACACATACAGATCTACTGACTATTTTCTTATAATTTGCTATCATTTCTGATTGTGGAATTGTGCTGAGTTTTCACAATTTTGTATTTTGTCAGTAAAGATGTAAATATGAAAAAGTAAATTTACTGTTTTTTGGTAAATAAATTGTTTGTACTCTTAAACCAGAACATCTATGAAAATATTTCAGCTGATAAAACATTATACGAATTTTTTTTGTTTGAGTTCTATACCAGTGATAGTAAATGAGAATTTATTATTTGCCTATCTGCTTAACTGGTTATTGCAAAGCATATAAACAGCATCTTTTTTAGAGAAAGAAAACTTTCATAAAGTATATATTTAAAAGAAAATGGTTCCTGTTCATGTGAGAAAATTCTCATGCAGCTAGCCTCTCTCCACCAAAGTTCAAACTACATTTGCTCTGTATCCACTCGGCTGTTAATGAATACTAATTATGAAAAATGGTAATAATTCTTCTCACTCGGAAAGCTTATTGTCTGTCTTATAGAAGGTTTCTTTCTCACTTTATTCTACTGCAGAATCTTTGGATGAAGCTTCCATTACATGATGTATCATCATTGTTATTCTTTCATATAAAAACTGATTTGGCAACTGCTCCCCCCCGTTTGGAATACTTATTCGTAGTGACAGAATAACTGCCCAGTCCAATAGGTTCGATTCTTGGGGAAGGCACGACTGATTTTTCACGACCGTGGTTACAAGAAGATGTTCTGGTTGTCGCGGCACCAAATGTTATGTTTTCTAATTCACATTGTTCTGTTTCCTTATTCTGTTAGGTCACTGGCTAATGTTCCGTACCTGATAAGTAACAATTAGGTTAAAAATAAATTGCTTTCCAAAATTCGTTCAATATGATTAGTAATTCCTTAATGGGTGGATCGTATAGTGGTATTCTGAGTAATCGCGTTTGTTTTACACCCGGGAACGGCCGTTGGAAAATGGCTTTCAATGGTTATCAGGCTCCCTGTCAATTAAAAGAATTCATTCCAAGTTTATGGCATCATAATCAATGATATACCAAATATAGTCTCCAATATATCTAACATATCTTAACAAAAATAAGGGAAACACCAAATAAAAGAAAGAAATCACTTATCTCTAAAGGATTATCATTTATTCCGTTACCTTAAATTCTAACATATCAATTACAAGGAAAATAAGCAAATCAATCTGATCACATTTATTTTTATCTTTATCTTATTTCTATCTTTATCTCTATTTTTAACTCCCGGGAGGAAAGGAAAGGAAGAAAAATAACCTTTTGTTCTTAATTACATAATTAAACCTTTATCAACACCAAAATTTACATACATTACTCTCAAAGTATTGGCCAAGAGTTACAAAAATGTTATCGCACTTGGCGAGAAGATTGATGAGGTCAACGAAAGAAACAGGTTGTCAGAGTCCTTGACAGTCTAACCATAACGGGCGCGATTTCTCAAAAGGGATATAAAATGGGAGAGCTATAAAGAAAAAAACTTATCTTAAATTACAGCATCACCCTGAGGCTTGGTCTCAGCAGGCAACGGGTCCCTCTCACATCTCTTCCTTCGGCCCTCCGCTGGAATTCTCAGTAGAACACAACCAGGGTTCACGGCTCATCGGATTACCTTCCGAACACTCCTCGAACTGGCAGCAGGTGGTCAGGTTTGATAGCTCAAGAGGACGATTCCTTTATTCTGAAGTGCAGATATTCGGTGGACCCACGCCCTTGGGGTTTCAATCAAAAGTCACGAACCATCGAAAATACTGGCTCCCGTTAACTAGTAGTCTCATCTCCCAGTCGTTACTCCTCCTTCGGAGTTCCAGTCAAAAGTGACGAACATTCAAAATTCTTCCCTCAGCTCTCCCAAAAATACGGGCTGCCAGAAAACCAGGATTTCGCTCACTTTCAAGCCCAAAAATTCCAATTTTTCACCAAAACTGACGAAACAGTCAACTGCGCATGCGCGACCAGCCAAGATTCCGGTCAGAACGGTCTCTTTTCTTCGAAAATGTCCATTACCCTTCCTAGAACGTGAAAACAGCAACCCTTTAAATTTTCTCACGCACACCGTTTTCCCACGACAACGAAAACAAAGAAAAATCTTTCTAGAACATTCTAAGATGATTCATCTTTACCCAAACAACAATGACACTGCAAAACTTCGTTCCTCACCAATCTTTCCAACCAAGAACAAACGCCATAATTAAATACAAGGATATAATATTGAAGCATTATATATATATATTTCAAACAAAAATATAAATATTACCAAACTAAAATATTAATACCTTAATTGGTAATTTAGATAATTAAATAAGATTGTGATTTTTCTAAATTAAGTAAATAATTAACTTGAACTTTTTTTTTTTTTTTGAATTAGCAGACAATCATCAACACAACATTTCCTACATAACAAAGACCTCGTGATTCTGTATTGGCCAGGCGAACCAAAATGTGCTGGATGATCATTCGTTTTTATCTTGATCTGGCCATCTGGGCGTCGTTTCTTGCCCAGTCGTATTTTTCGATCGGGATACTTTAAAATCGCTGATTCAGTTTTACATAACTAGATACGATTAGTAATTAAAGATGTTTCCATCATGTACAATTCAACATATTTATTCTTCCGTATGTATGTTATAATTTTGCATATGACTTAAATTTGACGATAGCGTTAAATACATAAGATGACACAACTGAGAAGAAAAAACTCGCAGACATTTCGCATTTCAGCAAAGGGGTATTTATAGATTTGACCTCTTAGTTTAAATTTTGAACGGTGATTAGACAAGAGCACAGCGCATTGCAGATGTAATAAAATGACATAATGCTGATTAATTTTCCAGACGACTCAGTTTACATACCTGAAAGGGGACATAACCAAGTTAAAATTATAATATATATCTCCCACATTCTTAGCGTGCCTTCGTGGTGTAATGGCCAGCACACTGAGCCGGTATTTCAGAGGTGCGTGGTTCGATTCCCGGCGAAGGAATTGCATATTTTTCATGTCTCCTGCTTGTAATTAACCTAATGTCTCTACAGTGGCGCCCGAACTAAAAGGGGTGTGGATGATGACTCTCCACACCCAGGATTTGGCGACTAGGTCCCCTAAAACCCTAGTCGCCCTTTAAAAAGGGGAGTATATCAGGTATATCTCCCACTTTCTTAGCGTGCCTTTGTGGTGTAATGGTCAGCACACTGAGCCGGTATTTCAGAGATCCGTGGTTCGATTCCCGGCGAAGGCGATGCATATTTTTCATCGTTCCTGCTTCCAAAAAATCCTAATGTCTCTACAAAATAAGGAATTAAAAGGACTATTGCTGAATTAAAGTTATTAGTTTTCTTTCATATTTTATATCTCACACGTATACGTGTAATATTTACTCTCTTTTAGAGTTTAATATTAAAGTTTATTATAAAATTGGAATATGGACGAGGGAGAAGGAGAAATTCAGCTAATCTTCAAATCACTAATTTGTGACTGATTGCGAATGTTCTTATGCATTTTGAGAATGCATTATCATTTGCAGTAACTAAACATTATTGTTTGCATGCTTTAGCTGCATTGTAGAATGATATGTTACTGTTAATATTTCAAATGCAAAATTTTAATGCTTTTAACGTTTTTGGAAGAAAAGGAACTATAAGATTTGAAACATTGATACTTTTTAATTCATGTATATCAACTATTTTGTGCTTATCTGCCCTTTATCCAGAAATCATTACTTATGATTTCGGTATGATAATTTTCAATACTCCAAGACGTTATTTTTAGCAGTTGTGTTGCTAAATAATTCGCGTAATATCTTTAATTTTCCTTTCGATTTGTAGCACTACTTCATTTATTAGCATAACGAAAATGAGCTGTTTTAGACGCGGGGGTACTTACTAATATTTGACTTTTTCTTTTGTTTGTTTTTGTTGTAGGGATTACATATAGGATATTTACTAAATATTGCTTTGTATATATAAAAGTGTGGCCTTTGTATAGTGATTATAATTCTGTAAGTTGTAATAAATATTTCTTAACACTGCATTTCGTATATTTCTACTAACATATTTTATGTATTTTTGACTGTAATTCTAAATGTACTTGTGCACTGTGAAAACGCATTATCGTCTGCAATAACTATACACTGTTGTTTGTATGTATTAGCTGTACTGTAGAATGATTTTTAAAATGTGTGTAAATAGCAGAAGCGATGTTGTAGTCCTTCTTCTTTTCCTATTAAAGATTTTTTTCAATGATGTTTTTAATATTTGAACTTTTTAAATATATGAATAGAATAATTGCAAAAATTTACTACGATAAGTGTAATCGTTCAAAAACTGGTTATGTAGTGATTTTGTAGTGAAATTTTTTAATCTTCTCTTTCTCCATCAAAAAAATAAATTAATTAATTAATTAATTAAAGGAGTTATCACGTACTGAATGGAATATTCGTTTGAAATTGGTTAGAAAAGAATAAAAAAATTAAATCGCAGATAAAATTCTTTCTGAGTTTTTTAGTTCTAATTTAGTATATATGCTAGTAAAATCTTAGAACACGAATTTGCGTATCGAATGGTTAACTATAAAATTCTTCATCTTGTGTCTTTACTGTTTTAGTATGTACATTTCATTAAGTTGCTATGAAAATAGAGTTGAAAAAGACTACACTGTGCAAAATTAAGAGAATTTGCAAGTTATGTCTATTTTTTCGAAAGGTATTGAATCAAAGATGAACAATTATGTAAATAACACTGCTTCAAAAACCCTAGTGTCTCTACAAAGTAACTAATTATAAAATCACGAAGACCAGATATAAGCATTGTATTGGGATACTAATAGTTAGCTTAGTCATTTAAGGATACTTATAAAATTTCAGAGAACGATAGAAATCGTAACAGAAGAAGGACATGTAAGACTGATTTTATTTGTTACCATTAGTTTTGATAAAACATCCGTCATCTTGTTTTTAGTGATGCTTGACCAAGAATATTGTAACAACTAAAAGAATTCTTTTTTACTATTAAATGCATATATTTAAAACAGTACAAGATTAAAATTTTTTTACACATATGTATTTTTTTCCTTGGTATTTTTCTGTACTCTTCGAATGCATTATATTCTCTATGGATTTCGTCTCCTCTCCCCCATCGAGCGAAGAAAAACTAAATTTAAAAAGAGAGCGAGAATAGTAATAAGTAAAAGAAAAATACTTTAGCGTGCAAACAGGCGGTTCTTTATCTATGAAAAAGGAAAGTTAGAAAAGAATAGTTAAGAAAATCCTAGAGGGAGGGAAATAAGAACATCGGGAAAAGTCTTAAAGCGTGAATGTTGTTTCGATGAAGTATTTGTTTTCTTTCAAAACGTTTTTGGAGCATAACTCCTTTCCTTTTTTAGCATTAATTGTAGAGCGCTGTTTAAATAACGATTTCAGTGAAGTGAGGTTCAAAATTAATTGTTCCTCTTATATTAGGTTTTTTTTTTTTTTTTTTTTTTTTTTTTTTTAAAAAATTTTTTTTTTTTTTTTTTTTTATGTTTTAGATACGCTTATCGTAATGTTCGGAATATTTCATCGTTGAATAAAGCCGTATAATTTACGTAGATTTTCAGTCGTTATGCCATACAGTATAGTGTATTCAGAACTGGTGGTGTAATTACTGAAGAGCATTTAAAATTTGAATGTTTTAAAATAATCAGCCGCCCTAAACGGTATGGTAGATGGTTTTGAGTCCGTCTATGCGAAGTGTCATATGATTTTGAGTTTTGAGCAGGTTATGGATTTTCGAAACTATGTCTTATTGGAATGAGTGAACTTAAAAATCTGTCAGTTCGAAAATCATCTTGAGAGGTTGATTGTAATGGAAGAGAAATACAAACATTAAAATTCCATCCCTGTTCGGCGCTCTTATTTAAAACTTGTATGGAACGTAAGAGATTTTCTTATGTGCTTTGGACGAATGGCTGTCTAAAAGTGAGTATGCCAGCCATATAACTAATTCATGTGAATTTTTACACAGGTTTTTAGAATAGGTGTGGAGCGTTGTAAGCCAAATATTTTTAAATATTTTATAATAAAGAAAAGGGAACGTTGATTTTTTTATTACAGTGTACAGCGCGTCCAAAGGAAGTTATTTTCCCTCCGAATTAGAGGATTGAATTCAATTGCCCGTTAAATTCTCCCTTTGAATGCTTCACAACTCTTTAAATTAAGTACAGGCAGTATTTATTGTGCATTTTCCTTTTTGGTACGTTATATCGATCTTAGAATGGACTTTCTTCCGGTCTTCAGGTCACTGAACTCTGAAACGCTTCCTGTATTTCGAGCTCTCGCGTATTTTTCTGTCCACTGTGTAATAGCTTAAGTATTTTACAGCAGTGTTGCAGTGTATAATTTATGCGTCATCTTTCATTCGACAAAAGTTGTTTAAGCAGCTGAGAGTTTGTTGATGGATATAAAAGTGTTTGATTTTTATCAGTATTTTAGTGTTAGGGGAAGATGATGTGTAGAGCATGACAAATGTGTTCACTTTTTTATTTCGTTAGCTCTCATGTCCTTTAGAGCTTTGTGGAATTAGTAGTTTAATATAAATAAATCGTTACAAAAAGTTCTGAACTAAGAAGAGAAGTATTAAGCAATTTCTGTGAAAACATTTTAAGATAATGTCTCATTTTACATAGTCTCCAGAAAAAGAGGAAAAATATATGTCGCAGAGAAATTATAAAAACGGAGATTTGAAAATCAAAGTTACTAACACAATTTTTATAATAATTCAGAATAGCATCTTCTAATCTTTTAAAATGTGATGTCGTGTATAATTTGGAGAATGGTAAATGTAAGTTAAGTGTAAAAGGATATGTTATTTTAAGAAAACATGAAAATGACTGGTTTCCAAATCCGTGAAATTTGACTATAGATTTAATCTTGTAAGGAGTCATAAAAATGGTTTCAATAAAATGAACGCCAGAAATCATTTAAACAATGGATTTAGATGGAGAGCCATTGGTATATTTGAAGTCTTAGCCGTAAGTCGTTATGGTTTCATTACCAAGAACCACGGCCAGGCTACACGTGAGCCAAAACACTTGTGAAGAATTGATACATAACTCTTAAGTGCCATAGAGACAGATGTGATTAGTGATTTAGCAAAATAAGCACGTGCTTAGGACATCGAGGAAAGAGGGCGCCACAAAAAATTTACATTGCCTTTTTGTATAGTGCAGTTAAACCAAAACTTAAGGAGTAGGAAAATAGTAAAAATATATGTGAGGACACCAGGAGCGGATGGAGATATCAAGAACTAAGGAAATTTCCAGAAGCACTAATGTCTATCATGCATGATGTTACCTGATATTGATGGTTTAAAGTGAAACATTGATAATAACTGTAGAAGTCATGCCGCCCCCCCCAAAGAAAAGAGAAAAACTCGGAGGAAGAAAAATATTTATTGACATTTCAAAAAAAAAAAAAAATTCTGAAAGATATCAGATTTTTAAATTACGTCCAAAGGCGCGTTTTTTTTAACGTTTCGTGTGCTACCTTTTTTTATTAAATATCATGTACTACGTACTCAAACCATAAAATTCAATTCAAAATCAATATCGCAAAATCATTTTAAAATGAACATATCTTTAGAATTTCCGTAAGTCTCGTGCGCTGGAGATAAATTTTTTTTTTTTCCCGTACAGTGTTGCCATTGCTCGCTTTGAAATCATTTAGTTTGTTAATCAGAAATTCGTTGAAATGTTACAAAACATAAAATCGATAATAAAGCAAATTTCAAATTCAAAATTAGGGCTTCCAGATGCCCATATTCGCAGTAGGATTACGTCATTCAAAATTCGATGGCTCTAGGTTTTATCACAATGCGAGAAACGTGCATACATTTATGCAGATTTTTCATTTTTTAAAATTTAATGCAGAGCGATAACATTTAGTGGCAACAATTTGAAAAGTGAAACGGGCATTCAGAGTGAATCGACGCAAAATCGCAAAACGAAAGTAATAGTCCTTTTTGGACTAAAAAAAAAATCCTGAAAGAAACTAATAGTAACGCTGTTCAACTCAATGTCTTAACCCCATCATCATTAGCTCATTGTAAATTCATAATTGGATCTAATTCTGTACTCCATTGCGTAGAAGTAAGGAATTTTCATATCCCACTACCCGGATGATTTCATAAAATGTTATAAAGGTACCTACATCTGTATGCAAGTAGACAAGTGTTTGTAAAGACTGACCATCACATTGACGTCTTGACAGTCTTTCAAAGGGTTGCTTTCCTTACGAAACCAAAATTCATTATTTCACCTGTTCCTTGTGCCTCTTTGCCATGAAGCCTTTGCCTCTAGCCAACGACAGGTAACTTGGAAAGAGAGGCCGGCACCCCATTGCCCACCCCATTTATCAACCCCATCTGCTTCTGGAGGTCATCGAAACCTTTTAAATGCTTAGAGCCTCTAAATGTCTAATCTGGCTCTGCATAGAGAAATGATGATTACAGAATTCCGTCAGAACTTCATTGCTGTTTCTGGAACATAGTTTCCAAGGAAACAGTGTACAGATTTCTTTAAAAAAAAAGTAGTTCTTAAAAGTAAGGCGTGAAAGTAGTTCTTTACGCCTGATAATTAGCTATGCATCTTCCCTTCAATACACTGCAGAAAAAAGGCCATCTTTAATAGAGTCAGGTAGGTTGTTCTTGGATTGTAATATTGTTGCCAGGTGCTCTAATACATCCCGGGGCTCACTAATGTCATTCCACTGTCAGGTAAATTGACCATTTTGTTGAATATGCAATCCTTGTATGCAGAGGCATCATTTGATGGCTACACACCACGTCGATGCGGCCAGTGCAAATGCATATCGTCATATGAGTAAGGTTTTTGATTTAACTAATGTGAAGTTTTGGAGCTTTTATAGGGAATTTCGTTTAATAGACAAGACTACGCAGAATTCAACTGATCAATGTGTTTTGAAGAATTTGTGCCATACAGCATTGCCAGCAAAGTCGTTGGACTGAAATTCTATAAAACAGTTATCTGGTATTCAAGCTTATGGCAATGCAACGCCATAAAAATGCGAACAATACCAAAAAACATTCACAACCCTAGTAAGAGAGTCGACCCTAAGTTATATACCATCAGTTCAGATTTTTTTTAGGATTTTTAGCCCCTTTGCAGCCCCACTATAAAGGGGTCGCGACCCATAGTTTAAATACCGCTGGTATAGAATATTTTTGGATGCTCTAGGAAGAGCCATAGCATGATGTCAACATCCTCCAGGCATTAAAATCCACGCTTTTAGAAAAACGAGTGTTGTTGCCACAAGTTATAATACAACATCCTTAGAGTATGAAGGCCATGTGAGGCATGTAAAACTATGTGGGATGGTTGCACTCCTCATTAGCGAGACATTTTTGGAAATAAGTAATTAAATTATCACTATTTAAATTATTAAGGACCTCTTTTTTCATTTGAGATTTTTTTTTACGTGCATTAACGTATTATTTATAGATCGTGCTTGTGTTTTATTTTTTATAAAAGTTTTTGTAAGTGTTCTTATAGCAAGTCATTTGTATTGGAAATTTAATAAATAGAGTGTATTACAGAAGTAACCGGAAAATAATCTTGTTTCATGAATAAAGCTTTTTTCTTCGGAGGAAAATAATAAATGAGTATTTTTTTATTGTATTTAAATGCTTGTTAATTTTGTTAATGCTTGTTCTTTTGCATTACAAAGTTAGTAAAAAATCAGTTTTGGAGTAGATTCTTTCCTTACTCATAGTGCTGCGTGCGTACCGGATGAATGACAGACTGAATGCACACAGGTTCCATGATAGGTTGATAAAATTTAATTTATCAAAAGAAACACTTCAGAGTTCTTGAACTTTGACAGAAATACTCTTACGGATGTTCACAGTAACACAGAGTACAATCAATAGTTGCACTTCAAACTGCTAAGAACGGTAAACACAACGGAAGCAAAGCGCATCTAAAAGACGAAGCTTTCAATACTTCGAAGTCGCTCTGAGCTAACAACTCACAGCAACAACAAATGAGGGCATGGAACTTGGAACTGTATAGTTGTTATGCTGCAATGCAGCTATTACCAGCTCCTTAGAGAGTCCCGGAAGGGCATGACAAAAGTGAGAAGTAACTGAATTTTGATGAGAAGTTTAACTGAATTTCCCATGGAAGATCACAGAAGATGCTCTCTCCGGCTTTAATATAGTTTAATAATACTAGTAATTCTAGTATTTTGTGCTTCTCGAAATTACTGGAACTCATATGAGGGCCGAATTACGGTTACAGTTATTCAATTACAATACCTGCCGGACCAAAATGTAGCGAAATGATCGCCAAGTTTGGCAAATTTTGACGGTTCCTCGTCAAATTTGTTGACAAAAATTAGTCTCCAAAACCGTTGCCAGCTTGGCGATATCTCGCCTAAGCGAGATAACCATTTAACCATGTTAAATAAGACTTGACCTTATATTTTTTTTTCCTGGCAGAGCATCCTCCCTCTAGATTTTCATGTTGCATTATTCAGAAAAATACAACAGTTTCACATAAGATTGTACTAAAACCATCTATATATGTACAAAATTTGTAACAAACAGAAAACATTTGATTATAATTATCATTTCAAAATTGGAAAAACAAAAACGCTAAACATTTGGAAAGTTTCAAGCAAAATATTGTTAGAAATCAAATTTGTTTATATATATAAGTTATTTTATTATTTTTTTTCTATATATTTCAGACAAAAAATTAGTCTGCTTATTTAAATTTTTCGTAAAAATTTATTGAAATAATTGTGCATGTTTATGTTTGTTTTATTTTTAGGTCTGCTCTTCAAACCCTTCATAAGGCTAGTTCCAAGGCAAGGGAATATAATTATTTCAAATGTGGGAGTACTCATCAGTGGGTTGATTATTATGAGAAACGGATTAACTCTGATCGATCATGCCTTAATGAATGGTAAATAACATATTATATTGTATTTTTCATAGTATAATTTTATTGTATGTTTATTTTTGTAAAAATTTACAAAAATTTACATGTATTCTGGTGGTTATACATTACAACAATAGTTTATTTTTAGATGGGTTTGCTTTTTTCCCCAGTTAGGCATTACTTTTGATAATAATTACTATTTAAGGAAATAAAGCCTGTAACTCTTTAGAATATCCTATTTGTAAGGTGAAATTTTCTCAATCAAGACAGAATTAAGGATATTAATACCATAAATTTTTAGCTAAAGACCATAATTATTTATTAGCCAAATATATATATATATATAAGTGGGTAATGGTATTATTTAAATTTCACTTATATTATACGATTATTACGCCACATATGATTATCAGTTGCAGTAACTTTTATGTGATTGAAATTTATCTGATACAATATTCTTACTAGTCTCTGTTACCCAGATCTATCAATTAAAATTACTGGTAACCTTAATATATATAAAATCGTAAACTTTAGAAGGTTAACTTCTGATAAGATTAAAAATCCTGGAAAGTATTTGCAATATAAAAAACTATAATGTCATTTAAAATGAAATATTTTAACTTCAATAGAAATTGCATATGCATAGCTATAATGAAACATTTTGTTGTGTATTTGAAATTACACTGAAGAGCCAAAACATTTTGACTGCCTACTCATGTCTGTCTACTTACTACTCACGTATGTTGCACAACCTTTGGCCTGCAAAACATCTGCAACTCAGCTTGGCATGGATGCCACAAGCTCTTGGTAGATGAATGGAGACAAGTTGTACCAGATGTCTCAGCAGCAATCACACAAAGTCAAGATATTCTGACATGCTTGTGCTTGAGCTCTGAGCTGCCGCTCCACGATATCCCAAATGTGCTCTATTGGGTTAACATCCAGCGAGTTAAATATCCAGGACGTTAATTGGAATTCATCCTTGTATTCCTCGAACCACTCCAACAAAATTCGAGCCATTGTGACATGGGGTGATGCCCTGTGGAAGATTCCATTTCGGAAGACAGATGCCATGTAAGAATGCAGCTGATCCACAGTTATGTTCAGATGGTCTGCTGCTTTTATGGTCTGTTGTACCTCAACTAAGGGGCCCAGAGCCGCCCATGAGAATGCCCCCCAAAACATATCACCAGTACCATCCTGTGTATGATCTGCTGTAGGAGGGAAAAA
>KK112762.1:462953-483737 GCA_000611955.2 Stegodyphus mimosarum
AGAGTTTTGTGAACGGAAAGCGATCGAGATAGTGCTTTGCCGTGAAGCTACCTTTACAGTATAGCTTGACAGTGTATTGGTGATTGTTCCACGGTGTTTATTATAAGTTTAGTGTTGCCGTGAAGCTACCTTTACAGTTACAACCTGAAGCTGTGTTGCTGGTTGTTTCAGCGTATTTATTGTAGATTTTCGACGCTTTTAAAGGTAATTTTGGAACTGTGCTGTAAATAGTGATTCTTGTAAATAAATTGTGCTTTTTACTGTTCTGCATCGTGTTTTCATCGGATATTCTCAAATCCACGAACCCGTAAAACGCAACAATATGGAAGACGGTGCACCTTGACATGCCGATCTATGTGATGAATGAGAAATTGTTATTCATCTGACCAGGCAACTGTCTTCAACTTATCCATGGTCTAGTCTTAATGTTTCCAGGCCCACTGCAGGCCATAGTTCACAGTGATGCTTGGTCACCAGAGGTGCATGAATAGGATGTCTGCTGCACATTCCCATATCTAACAGTATCTGCTGAACTGTATGTTCCAAAACACTTTCATTTGGACCTGCATAGTATTGGGTTGTCAGCTGAGCCATGTCTGGCATCTATTTTGCTGTACCAAGCGGGACAGTCTCTGACGTCCTTTTTCTTTGATGGCACATGGACATCCAACACCTTGGCATCTGCTGCTGGTTTCACTCAGGGTTCGTATGGTCCTTAAGAGTTCTTAAAAGTCCTTAGGTTTTTTGGAATCGATTTTTAGTGCTTAAAAGTCTTTAATTTTGGCCCAAATCGGCAGAAGGTCCTTAATTTTAATCATCTGAAATTTCTGTCTGTTTTTATGACTGCCATTTTGAGTGTGAATTAGCATTCTGGAGGAATATTTTTGGCGACTGACTGATGTATATGGTTGTTTTTTGAATGAGTTCATGGGTTATAATTTGTTCCTATTTATAATATAAATGATAGGATATTCGAGTTACTAAGCAAGAAGTGAAACATAATCATTTTGAAATTAATTTTTTCTAATAAAGAGCTCTTTCACAACTTTTCGCTTTTGGTGATGTGAATTCTTTTGTTTAACGGTTCTAAATTTGGCGATTTTAAGATCAGTTTTTATAGAAAATTTTTAATTCAGAGATCTGGGAATTTTTCGACGATTTTTTTAAAACATTGTAACATTGATAAATTTCATTAACAAAATGGCAATATATTGAAATTATATTTAAAAGATAATATTAAAATAAAACATTTTTATTTTTTGCTGTCACAGTATAAAGTTTCATTTTGGCAACTTATTATACAATATTTTGAATCTGAAAATTAAACAAGGTATAATGCTATAAAGCACTTAATCATCTGTATACAAAGTTTATACCTTGTGACCATGCTTTCAATTAGGTGGTCAACCACCGCAGAATTAAACAATTACCATTCTTCTTGTAGAGCAGTTTCCAGCTCAATAAGAGTGGCTGGAGGTGGAAAACGTGAAGATACAGCATGGCTGAGAGCATCCCAAAGATTTTCAGTGGGATTAAGGTCGGGCGAATATGCTGGCCATGCCATACGTGCAATCCCTTCACTCTCCAGGTAGTCATCGACAATGTCAGCTCTATTGGGACGTGCGTTATTGTCCATTAAAACAAAAGTAGGGCCAACTGCTGCAGCGTACAATCTCACAATGGGTTCTAGGACTTCATCTCGATACCGGACAGCCGTTAAAGAACCCCGTTTAAAGCTGTGCAGGTCGGTGCGACATCCTAATGAAATCCCTGCCCACACCCTAATGCTTCCGCCTCGGAATGCGTGATGTTCGGTGATATTTTGGGACTGATTGAATGTTCGTTGTTCACATCATATCCTTATACACTTGTCATCTGGCTCCAGAGCAAATCTTGACTCATCAGTAAAAGTTACATTGCTCCAGTCAGACACATTAAAATTGACATGTTCCCGGCACCACTGTAATCGTGCCCCTCTTGATTGGATGGATAGACGAACACAAATTCGAGGTACCCGGGCATACAGTCCACTTATATGTAATCTTCGGCGTACAGTAGCTGCAGATATCGCCTTACCAATGGACGCTGTAACCATAAATGTCACACATGTAGAGGGTCGCTCTGCGATTCCGCTTGGCTACAATAGCAATATATCGATCTTCCACGGGGTTGTAACCCTTAGGCGACCGGCTGCGGTCCTTCGAACAACCGTCTGTGTGGTTTGGAATTGTTTCCATAAACGTGAAATTACAGAATGATGAGCGCTGAAGAAAAGAGCAACATCTGTGATCGACTGTCATGCTTCAATGCGCCTCACAGCACGCCAGCGCTCAGAATCTTCCATTCGTCTTCTGGAAGTCATAGAAACACGTATGTCTTGAAAACAAATTGTACGAATGTTTTAAACATCTTCTATCAGCACTTACAATCAACTTCTGTAACCCTTCATAAAGCTGGCTTCTTATAAGACTGCCTTTTTTGCATATTTCATGCTTGACATGAAAGCGTGATTGGCTGTTACTTAACATATTTGCATACTTCCATCTACATCTGCAGCAAATTGCATCCTCTTCAATTCTGATTGGCTTCCGGAAATTAGCATTTTCCTCTCCGTGCTTAACTTTTGGAAGTGAGTGTATATATTGTTTCAAAAACTGATTAGTAAAGTTAAATAAAATTAAATAATTCTCTTCTGCCATTGCTGCAAGGAATGAAATTTGAATTTAGCAAATACAATATCATTATCTCATTCATATAAATCTATTTAAAATTATGAAAATTGAATTGTAAACAAGAATGATTAGTTATTGTTGCAAACTAATTTGCAATGTCATTCGAATCAAGAAAGCATAAATAAATTCAGTGCAAGCATCTAAATACATGGGAAAATGTATAATAATCCAAAAATTTTATCTTGAAAAAAATGTTTTGACTAAATTAATTTGGATTAAGTGAATAATTGTCGAGTAGGCAAGAGACAGATCTTTTCAAGGGGAGGTTTTAAACTCAATAACTTCTAACATAAAGTAAGCTGCTTTTGTGCCACAAGTCCATCAATACGTTATCAGTTTGATTCAATATATTCCCAGCTGGGGAGAGTCATTTACTTTTATGTATGCCTCTATGACAAAACTTATTGCTCCCAATTTATAATTTTTGCTCCAGTTCCAATACTTTAACAGCTAAAATATAGGCTGCAACTTCTCTTGCCTAGTTTTCTCTTTCCTAACTAGCTTATCTCCTACGTAGCTAATATATCAGTTTGGTATCTGGTAATGTCATCTATTAGTTTTTTCAGTGCTGTGCTCTGGAAAGTGTGCTTACATTCATTGATCCAATCCTCATGTCCTTTCTCATTCCATATAGTCTGGATATGTAGTCATTCCATATAGTCTGGACCATGTAGTCTCATTCCATCATGAGACTACATGGTCCAGACATACAGGTATATACAGTTAAAATAGCACACTAAAGAAATCAAGACTTATAATCAAGACAAGCATACACACTTAAATTAAAAATCTGATGTGGACACCACATGACTTTCTTGTATGGCTTATTAAATTATACACATTTTATACTGCATTTCATTTAAACTTATTTCCTCAAATGTCATTAGAGATATATTTCTCATTCAATTAATTCAGTTCTCACTTTGTGGCAAGGCAAAAATACATAAAAGCTTAAAACATCTTAATTAAAAATTGTGAAATTAAAAATAATAAAAAAAATTTTTTTTTAAATATTTAAAAAAAAAAAGAATTGAAAGATCTTTTTTGGTTCTACTCACCAAGAAGACACTGAAATTGATGCACAGACTGACTTATTTCACTGTTCTAGTACTAGTTTCAGATCTAAATAAATGGCAGCCTCGTTAGGCTTAGTAGCACTTAAATAACTTTTAAATTGGTAATAATTCGACAGCTGCTGCATGCAGATTAACTAAAGCCATAAAAAACTTAACCAAAACATAAGAACAATTCAATCACTTTTTAATCAAAAACTGCACAATTTACTAGCCTGTAAGAATTTTTAAAAAAAAAAAAAACTGACCTCACTGGGCCGGGTAACAGAAGATGTGTGTGTGTATATATATACACACACACACTGTCTGTTACCCCTATAAATATATATATATGAAAGATAAAAAATATGTAAATCAGAATTAATACCTCAATTCCCCCTCTAAAAATTCTAAAAAGCATAACTTTTCTGGACTGTGTCATTTCTAGATCAATCCAACTTGCATGGCTTGCCTAATGCTGATGACATAACTAATTCAGAACCTAAACTCACAGTTTTGAGAACTAAAACCCTTAAACCAAAGCTTTCTTTTGGTGAGTCTCCATATTGGATAATTGCACACTTTTTAGCTTCAGACCTCCTGCAATCAAGATTGCTACTTTGCTCTGTTTGCTTTGTCGTGCTACTAACTATGCCGTTATCTAAAATGTGATATTCTATATAAAATTGTGTGATGCATATTGCACCCATGAGCATGTGTGATAAAAAATATGTTTTTGTAACCAGGATATAATGAAGAGAATGATCGTCAGTCTGTTGAAGTGGCTGATTGCAATCAAAAAAGGGAGGTGCACAACTGCATATTATAGCAGTACAAAATTTCAATGTTCTGAGGCTACTTGTTGAGTTATGTGAGATACATACAATCTTGACTATTGATGTCACAAAAAAAAAAAAAAAAAATCTTCTTAATCCATTTTAGAAAAACGAATCCTTTATTCGGTTTGTATGTACAAATGTCATGCAAAAACATCATTGAAATGGATTTGAATGGGGTCAAAATTGATATTTTCACTGAAATATGATACCTGATTTTTTTTGGAATTACAGTACTTACTTTGCTTCATACAAGGAAGTAAAAATTCACAGTGTTATGTCTACTTTCTTTTACAAAATTTTTATAGTTAACAATAATAGTAGCACCAATAAGTTTTAGGGTAACATAAACTGGGTAATACAAGAAGTTGGTAATGGTGCTTCATTTGTTTCTAACACCCTTCATTTTATAGTGTGGTTGGTTACCTGTATTCCTCCACAGGAATTTCATTAAGCAAGCATAAATTTCTAAACTGTAAAGCAGTAAGAACTTTTCTTTTTTAATGGCTGTGGTGGCCTTTTTACATTTCTAACACAATGGCATCACCTGGGCTGAAAGACAAATATCTACCAAATTCTGCAAGAGAAAAAAAGAAGCATAAGTGATTGGAAAAAATAGATGAGTTCCAGCCTTATGTCTAGTTCCGGATTCATCTGCTGCTTTCAGATATCAGACAGCCATAGTTCAGCCTCTTTTCTTCACCATTTTGTCTTATTAACAAATGTTCCAACTTTCCAGTCAATGAGCCAGCATTCTGACCCTTTTTTTAACACCCTAAATTGACTTAAATTTATATTGCGAAGTAAAATCTCTAAACACTGGATAAGCTAAAGCACTGTCAAAGGGGAGACTAGGTCTGACAGAAAATTTCCTCCAAATTCTAATTCCCACCTTTCACATAAATATTAGTTTTTCCACCTTTCAATCACATTTTGAAATCCAAAGGAAAACCAGATAGTAACGTTTAATGTTTTGAAATAGTTTATGAAAAAATTCTTACAGGTTTGAAAAAAACTGAAAATTTAAAAGTGAAATTTGCAGCTGGCTAGAATCTTGACTATTTTCAAACTTTTATTTTTTATTTACATTGGAGTCTTATGACAATAATCAGTTACCAAATTAGTTACACAAGTGCTGTTTATCATCAAAAGTATGAGAAGAGAATAAAATTAAGTAACATGAGGAAAATAACCCTTCTTACCGAAGTGCATATTTATGTAAATATCTAGTAAAATTGCATATATTATTTTTTCATGTTAAGTTAACATTAGAAAATCAAATAATACTTACACAACAGTATTTAAAATAGAAACATAAATTTTTTACATGCAAAGATTGACTGAAGCTGTTAAGTTTTCTTAGTTGCATTCTGATTGATGTGAATTATTCTTAGCCAGGTAATTTCAAACTAAATACTACGTTGAATAGTAGGAAAATGGGCGTTGATGTAAAAGTAAAATAATTTAAAACTTTTCATGCTGTGAACTTAATTCCTTAAATTATACTTCTATTACTTTGCTTAAAATTTTCTACTTTTAAATGAATTTTGATTAATCACATAAATTTATCTGTACTCAAATTACAACTATCAAATACATTTAGGCATGCTATGGATGATATTGAGTCAAGGCGTCCACCATCACCTGATACCGTTCGTTTACAGTAAGTTTACTTTCAGTTTTTCCTTTTTATTTATATGAAATTGCAACAATTATTTTATGTTAAATGTTTGTCATCAAAATTAATTTTTTAGACCTACAGAACGTGAAGAAACAGAAAGGCATATAAGGACTAAACTAAAAGAATTGATGATGTCTGTAGATCTGGATGAAGTCACTAGCAAATATGTAAGTATGTTTCTTAACATATTTTGTATACAATAATTTTTTAATAATCTTTCAGATCCATAAATGCATGAAGTGACTTATACAACTTAATAACAATATTTCATAAATATCATTATAATCCTTTTGCCTCCCGCCCCCTAAAAAAAGTTGTATTGTTCACTTTGCTGTAGAATCTTTCTTAACTAGCATCAGTGGGATCATTCTAATTTGTATAATTGAATATATACTTTTAGAACTTACCTGTTTGTATTTTGTGATACCACCTGTATGAACTGCAATATGCAGTATAGATGGCAGGAACTCCATTAATCGTGTATTTTAATCTATCAGCCACAATTAAATAAATAATATTGAAAAATCATACAAATTATTCAAAATTAAATAAGATTTAAAAATTACCACATGTATTATTTATTACATGAAGGTTATGAATTTCTTAATGTGGTAGCATTTGTCTGTTAACAAAATTGTTGCTGCAGTTTTAAAAACTCACTCTGTATACAAGGAGGCTTCATAACATCATGACAGACATAAACATTTCTTGGCATAACAGAAGTTTGCAAGCCTTTGTCAGCTTCCTTCCACATTACTTTCTTGCTTTGTTTGTTGTCATTATCTTCAGATTTTCCCTTCTTAACTTCTAAAAGTACATGTCCAATTATTTCGTCACCATCTTGAGAGAGTCTGATGAGAACAAACTTGTCTTCATTCATCCAAGCTTGCAACTGCTCTTTTCTTCAGTTTAGTATTAACTAAGCTTCTCTGAACTTGTAACTAAATCCAAAATATCAGCCATGACTGCCAGATGTGTTTTTAAAACCAAGAAAACCTTTGTCAGAAAACTTCTTGTCTATGAACTTGATCACAAGTCACAATTTATGCTAACAGCAACATACACTGAAAAGCCAAAACATTATGACCATCAATAATGCATTAAATGACCTTTGGCCTGCAAAATAGCTGCAACTCGCCTTGGCATCGATGCCACAATTTCGTGGTAGATAATTGGAGACCCATCAGTTTGTTAGCTCATTACATGTTTTTTTTATCTCATAGACCTAAATTTTGGATTTAAATTTAGAAATTCAAAAGTGCCATTATTTTAATATACTGCTTAATTAAGTGCTGATTTCATGAAATTTTACGGTAACTGCAGACTGTTGACCATAATGGGTTGATCAGGCATACAACCATTGTGGTTTTAACCTGTTGATGGTGAAGCTCTTGGCCATTGGCAGTTAAATTTTAAACAAGCATAAAGCGCTGCCAGTAAATGGTGAAAAAATTATATCTGATAATGGAAATTAGCAGGTAGAAGAAATGAGTGTTAAACTGGGAACAAATCTAAGCAACTTCACAGTGCTAAGTACTAGTCATTTGTGGTGAAGCGTATGAAGTTGGTGAAAAAGGAGTAAATAACTAGTTGTATGAATTTGACTGAGTGAGAGAAAAGTATGCCTTGAATGATGTCTACAATATGAGCAAAACTGGACAGGCTTTTCTTATGTCATATTTTTGGAATAAAAGGTGACAAATGCCATGGCAGAGGACAATGTTTAACTGTTGTCTTTGCATATAATGGAGGCGACAATGATGAACTCTGTCTTTGTGTGATACACAAGTCCCAGAAACCATATAGTTTTAAGAATATAAATAGTACTTTACCTTACATCTACTCTCACCATAAGAAAGCTTAGATCGATCACTCATCATTTCTTAAGTGGCTTTGTTTTAATAGTCAAATGGTGGCATGTAATAGGGGTATGGTCTTATGACACTGGACAGGTGTACAACTATAACATACATAATCTGAACCATTGTAAAGGTTCACCCCTCCTCCAATTCAACAAGTTGCCTTTAGCTTTTGGATAAAGGCACTATTGCTCCTATGAAGAGGTTTCACCACAAGTGACTTATGAGAGCTGCCATTCCTGCAGCTGAAAAGAAGACGGAAATGCCAAGTTAGAGTGTGCTTGATGCAGTGAAAGTTATCACTGCTGCATCCTAGAAATCCGTGTCATCACAACACATACAGAACTATTTTAGCAGAGACTGGAAACATAAAGACACTAATCCTGTTGGTAAGTCCTTCATGTGAGTTTTCTTAGTGCATATGAGGATGCTGCCGGGTGTCTGCTTTAATGGAACCTGATGTACAAGCATGCTGTGGTCTGAGGCGCAAGAAATGTGATCATATGAAAGTGAAGAGAACAATATAATTCTGCCCTCACACTAGGAAGTGTATATGCCTTGGACACATTAGAACAACTTGCTGCAACATCCAAATCAACCACTAGTTTGATAAAAACCACGAATGCAGTAGACCATGAAGTTACCAGACATTTTCTTTCCCATTTGCAAGCACAATAAAAAAATTTTCATCAAAAAATTAAAGTTACAGTACAGTAATTAATGTAGTACTGTTGTGTTTTCTGTGATGACATATGTAATATAGCGTAGAACATATATGTACACTACACCAAAAAAAGGGGGGACAGTTCTATATCTGCTGGTCTACTGGGCCGATTGACGAAATTCAAATTGTGTTTTTCATGTCTCGAAAATGTGACATAGGATATATATTAGATTTATATATACCATTGTCCTAATATAGGTATTTTGACACAAAATTGGACCTTCTCCGAAATGACATGCCAATTTTTTACCATATTTAGATTTGTGATTCAAATTATGACTAAGTATTAAATTTTGGAAAATTTGGTGTGAAATTTATGGAGAAATTCAAAAATTTAGCTTGGCATTTTGTTTCAGTTTGCACCAAGAATAATTCACTTAGTGAACTTCTTAATATATGACAACCTATTTTCTTTTCCCTTCTTACATTGTGCATGAGGGAAAAAGTCACATCGTTCCTACTTTCAAACAATTTTAACAAAATGCCTAAACCATATTTAATATTATTATTGCTTTCAACAAATATGCCAAATTTCAAAACGTGGCAATATATAAATTCACGTATACCTTCAGAAATTTTGAATAAAAATATTTTTTGCAGGTTAGTTTAAAAATACATCTACTTTAAGATGATGGTAAAAATTTTAAAGATTATAATTAAACATTTTTTCATAAAATTTATAAAAATTATTTAAAAATAAATCATAAAAAATAGGTTAATTTTATTTGGAATGAACCTAAATTTCAAAATGCAAAAGGAAGAATCAAGTAAGCTCAATAAAAAAGAGAGATTAATAAATATATACCAAATTCAATTAACATTGAGGAGCTAAAATTTTGAGAGCAAATTTTTTAAAAACTACTTGTGCGATTTCTGCAAAACTTAGCAGTTTGGCGTAATTTGAGTCAAATATCAAAATATGGAAAAAAATTGGTATGCCATTTCAGAAAAAGTGCAATTTTGTGTCAAAATACCAATATGCGGCATGCGACGGAGGACGTGGGCACCACCCCTCTACCAATACGGTTAATCGGTATAGCGCCACGTCCACCTTTATCTATTGCCTAGATACATGATACATAAGAACATACGGTGGCTATAGATAGACTGTGCAGAAGATACATATAAATTCAGATGCCTAAATACATATTACGTAGGAACATGGGGTGCATGGGGTGACATACACATACTTATGAACATAGAATATAGAGGTGCAAAATAAGTTACATGTTACAGGATAACAGGATGTTGAGAGATATATGATACAAGATGCTGTGGATACAGAAAAATACCTATATTAGAAAAATGCTATATATAAATCCAGTATATATCCTAAGGTGCACTTTCGAGATATGAAAAGCACAAGTTGAATTTCATCAATCGGCCCAGTAGAACAAGAAATACAGAACTGCCCCCCCCCTTTTTTTTTTTTTTTTTTTTTTTTTTTTTTGCGCAGAGTGAGGTTAATATGTAGAGGGAAAAAAAAACATTCGAAAAATAAAATAGGAGTCCCCAGTTAACACGAATTTTTTTAACATGAAATCTTGATTACTCGGTCTTTTGGGATTCGTATTAATGAGGGTTTACTGTATTTCTTTTCCCTTCAGTATGAATACAATGGATATTCCTTAGCAACCATAATTTAAATAATCTGTTCATTTATGCAGTCTGTCTGCAAAAATTTATTACATCTTTGAGAAATTGTGTATTCTTCATAACCATAAATGCTAACAAATAAATTTACTTCTTAGCAAACACTTCTAATAATGTTGTCACTTTCAGAATTCATAAATTGTTCATGTCATCTTTATGATAAATAGTCAATGAGACGGCCTCTGATATAGGTAATAACTGGCATTTGCTGAATATTGCAATAATATCATTTATTCAGGGTTGACACTCAAACAGGAGAATGAAATTCCCTGACTTTTCCAGGTTTTCCAGGTGTGTTTTATGAAAATTCCAGTCTATCCGCGTAATGCACTTTGGCTGTGCTAAGAAGTAAATTAATTATGGTACCACTTGAAAACACAAAAATTTGCCAATTAGATATGACTTATGTATTATCCTCAAAGATTACTATTATAACTATAATAGGAGTTGTTTTCTCAACTGAAGAATTGAGATCAGAATCCGCTCAATGTGGATAAAAAATGCCCCCCCCCTTTTTTTTTTTTGCTGACATTTTGCAGCTAAATGAAAGAAAGAAATCTATTTAATGATATTTTAAAATAAATTCAGGTATTTTATATTTATTTAGCTGAATACATAAGCAAACAATATGTGCATTGAATTTCGTGATGTTATGTCATCATACTGCTAGAATTAGTTTCAGGATTATGCCAGAGAAAATTTCCTGAAATTTGAAAGTATTATTTACTAATAATAAATAAATTTAAGGGGAAGAAGCAACATTAAAATAATTAAAAAACTGAATTACAATAATCAACGATATTTTGGCGAATATAGTTATATTAAATGGTTAGCCTAGATGACTGATTACTATTTTTTTATTTTACTGCAAAATGACAAATAAGGCATTTCATAAAAAGAAAAAAAGTATTTAAAAGATTTTGCGGTAAAATCCTACTATACGCTAAGGTCTTAGCACGATTTTGAAAATTGCCGCCAACACCAAAATCGCGTGTTTACTGCTTATCATAATGCCGCCAAATCCCGTGTGTACCATACACCGAGGCTATTCTAACCTCCATGATACTGCTATACTAGGATTAAACTGATTTTGTTTGATACAAGAATACGTATTTTCTTTAGTTCAACATGCACTGCACATGCGAGTATTTCGATTCTCGAGATTACTAGGCACCAAAGCTACTGGAAACTTGCTTTGCCTTTCTAAAAGACAATCTGTTTGGAGCTGCAAGAATTGGCTCTATGCCAGCTGCCCGGGTGACGTTAACGTGCGCCAAGAATGTGATCGGCTTCCAACGTTGGCTCAAAACTCGCTTTTTTGGCGGATCGCTGTATCAAATTCCCTGACTTTTCCAGATTTAGACTAAAATATTTGAATTCCCTGACTTTTCCCTGCCTTTTTTGTCAATTTTCGAATTCCCTGACTTTTTCCGGTTTTCCAGGTAGCGTGGCAACCCTGTTTATTATACATACCATAGGGACAATTACTTAATAGTTGTATATTCAGTTCATGTGGGTATTAGTGGTATATATTCTTTTCATTTGCAGTTTTAATTTTTTAAATTGATTCTCAACAGAATTTCAGTTTCATCAGAGTGTAGTATGTATTCACAATAAGTTTTCATTCAAATATGCACTTTAAACTTAAAAAGCTGCTATTTTCCACCATTTAATTGTACCTTGAAAACAAAAGTGTAGGTACAACCTCTGTATATTTTAAATTAGGGAAGATTACTGTGTATATTTTTTAGTAATGAAACTGAAATTAATATTTACGTGTTTTTTTAATGTCATCTGCCATTTTGTGTTATATATATTGAATAACAAATAGAACTTCTAAAATTCTTAGATTCAAACATATAAATCAAATAGCACAATATACAATTTTGATAATGAATAATTATTTTAATTATTTTTTATTGTTGCTAAGTCAAATACATATACAGAAAAGAGGTTAAAATTATTATGTAATCTCTTTACAGGCTTTAGAATATTAAATGCTTTAATAATGTAGGAAAAGAAATATATAGCTCCTAATAAATCCTGTATATTATATAACTATAGTTTGGCAGTAGGAAATGGAAAATACATTGTGCTGATTATGCCCATAACTTTTAACAGATTCGCACTAGACTTGAAGAAATTCTGGATATGAATTTAAAAGAATACAAGTCATTTATTGATCAAGAAATGCTGACAATTCTTGGCCAAATGGATGCTCCAACGGAGATATTCCAGTATCTCTATCTAGGATCTGAATGGAATGCATCCAATTTAGAGGAACTTGTTGTGAATGGGTAAGCATTTAATGAATGACATATATTTTTGATTCATTGGTGAAATAAATTTAGATTTTTAGTGCAAAAATTACATTGAGGGAGGACAATTTCTGAAGCAAATAAAATGTGGATGAAATGATTAAGACTATGGAAAATCTGTTCAAAAAGGTATCAGGTACCTACTTTTCTCTATCTCATCTAAGATTCATTTTTATTTATTCTTAATTCTTTAAATTTTGAGTATTAGAATATACTGAATCAAAATTCAGTAAACAATATCAGAATTTGCAAGAAACACCTTCTTACATAAATGTGGAGCTTGCATCAAATGCTGAATGTATAAAAAAGATATCTTAGGTTCACCATGACTATAATTCTTTTTGAAGGAGTGTAGGATGAATTATTTTATTTTGCATAAATTATTTGCTCAGTTAGTTTTTCTGCAGTTGTACTGGACTTTGAATAATTTTCTATACTGACTTTTTTTAAAATGAGAACAAAAAGTATATACTTTCTGTTCTGTTGCAAACATTTTTAAGATTTTAGAATATAATATCATGGTCTTCTAAATTCAAATGAAAATTTATAATTATTTCAGTATACAAAAAATACTTTTCCCTGTTTAATCATCTCATTAGATACTATGAATAAGAGAGAATTAAACTCAAAACCAGATTTTATGTATAATATTTAGTGTCCATTAAGGAGAAAAAGTATTGTTCATGAATTAAACTTATTGTAACACAAATTTGCTAAGTAAACTTATTTATTTATTTATTGTGTCAATTATTATCATATTTTCACTGTATAAAAACTTTTTCCCCTCTTTTTCCTTCTAGCATTGGTCATATTTTAAATGTAACTAGAGAAATCGATAATTTTTTCCCTGGTATGTTTGATTATCAGAACATAAGAGTATATGATGATGAATCCACTGAAATATTACATTACTGGGATAAAACATATCGTTACATCAGAAGAGCAAAGTAAGACTATCATCCTTTTTTGTTTAATTTACAAATATTGCATAATGTTCATGTGCATAGCATCTAAGCAAAAGAAAATAAATGTTTCCAAGCACTATATACTTGAACATTATCATTCTTATTTCGTTTCAATTTATATTATTCTAAATATAGATATTTATATATAGCAGTTTGAGTTATATTATTTATTTGCTTTTGCTTAGAAGGAGAATAAATAGTAGAATTTTTATATGTTACTTTTTTCCTTCTCCGTTTTCCAGAAATTATTCAAAATTAAATCTAGTACATTAAAACCTAAAACCATAAATAAAATATCAATAACAGTTAAATAGAATAATGTGATACGAAACCATTTTAGAAGCATAACTCTTTGCCTTTTTTATTTTGCTATATGTATCTTTTTTTATAGTAGCACAATATATTTATAGTCTCTTCATAAATATAACTAATATATTTATTTATTTTTGATGGTACCATATATTATCCTTCCATTTATATTCTGAATTATTTAACTTGAAATGTATTGAGCATTTAGTCACAATCTGTGATTTATTTGCTTAGTATTTTTGCTTGATATGATATATATATATAGAGAGAGAGAGAGAGATATGCATTATTCTTCTAGGGATGAAGGTTCAAAAGTTCTGGTTCATTGCAAAATGGGCATCAGTCGATCAGCGTCAGTTGTAATAGCATATGTCATGAAAGCTTATGACTGGAATTTAGAGAGAGCATTGGAATTTGTGAAAACTAAACGCGGTTGCATAAAACCCAATTCAGGATTCCTTAAGCAACTGGAAATATATCAAGGAATACTTGATGCTAGGTAAATGTTTAAATTATTCCCCAATTTCAATTATAGCAGTTTTTTATGCTTTATATGGAAGATAAGTATATATAATGCTTTTCTGACATAGCAGTTGGTGCTTTGCAGTTTTTCTTTTCATTGCTTTAGGATCGTTTTGTATGTATACATTAATGTGAATGGTATTTTAAAAAATAAGTAGAAATAAGCAATCCAGAAAATGTTGCAGTGCTTTTTTTTTTAATATTATATTAAGATATAAATAAAAATAGTTTTTAGAGGATTTTTGTTAGAAGTTATTTCTAAAAGATTACTATTTTGTAATGCTATGGGTGACTATTAGATATGTAAACTTTATTTCAATACAAAGCACGTTTTTCCTGAGATATTTAGATGTATTTTCCTTTCTTACCACATATACTGTTCTGTCAGGCTTATAAACCAATATTTCAATGAAAACTGGGGCCTCATAAGTCACATGTAGCCAATCAAACATTTAGATTTTAACCTGAAACATATATTTTAACCCAGTGTGAAAAATTTGTCAAGTTGAATTATGGTTAGTTTATATGCATTCTTTATCACAGTAAAGTAAGAAGCCTGTTGTGTTATACTGCTTACACTCTAAAGTAGGGGTCGGCAACCTTTTCGTCATTGAGGGCACAAAATAAAATTTTAAATTCTTAGTGGGCGCCACTCATTCAAATTTCATAATCAAACATCATATTGCAAACTAGTTCTGTTTAAAAGGTATAACTTTATTGAACTAAATAACAAATATTTATAATTTACTCTTTAAAATAAATTTCTTTTTTGATTATGTCAGGTGAAATTTGTGTAACTCGTCTGCTAACTTATTATAATTGATAATAATATTTGAGTTCCTTGGTCTTAAACAATTGTCTAAGTGTGAATCGGTAAGTTCTGAATGATACTTCAAATAAGTCATATTCAAAAATAACATCTCACAATTATAGGTACTTGATCAATAAGAATTAACGTGTATTCCACATGATTTAAGGATACTGTTTTGTTTACCAAGCTCCAAAATATCTTATTAGTTTCATAAGATTTTAAAATAACATAATTTTGCAAACATACTATTTCTAGGTTTTCCGTATTGTTAAGATGAAAATAGTTAAAAATTTTTAGAAAATTTTAGAAATTTACTATTGAAGGAGGGAGGTCCGCGTGTCATTGGGTGATCTGTCGTCAGTTATCTTTCGTTCCTCTATTTCATATTCACAGACATAAACATGAAGATTCGTATTGATATGCAACATTGGAAACCAAAAATGTTGAAAATTTTCTATTATAACTTCTGAATTTTCTGTGAACAGTGAATGTTTCATTACTTAAATTTTAAAATAATGGAACTATATTTTTTATTGGAAATATTCTTTCTGTAGTTTTAAAAAAAAGTACTCAACAGATTTCTACCCCATTTGAATAGGGTATCCCCTGTTCATATTTGATTTAATATATTTGCCAATATTGTGATCTTTTATGCAAGAATTTTTCCCCCTTCAAATATGTATAATAATGCTAACTAATAGGAAATTTCATTTTTTCAGTATATTAATGTAGATACATTGTAGCTGAAAGAAACAAAAGATATATAGTAATTATTCCTATAATAGATACTATCAAAAAATTATTATATTAGAATTCATTGTAATGAAAATTATACAATAAAATATAATAACAGTTATTACACTTTATCATAGAATTATGTATAAAGCAAAATAGGGAGCAAAATTAGGCATTGAAAACACTCATATTGGTACCAATATATAAATAAATAAATAAATGCACCATGTTAAACACAGTGTAATCAAATAGTTAATTACAAATGATGATCAATATATTATCTTAGATTACATAAAAGTAATTTTCTACCTCCTTTAATCTGTGTTCTTTAAATGCAGTAAAAATAAGAATGGAAGTCCCTACTACATGATTTATGTCTTTTTGTGTTCATGATCGTGGCCAGCACAGTTAAAATTTAGTTTCTAATTTCAATGTAAGTCACAAAAAATATCACAGATTTTCTAAACATTCCTTGATTTTGTAATTAATTGAAGTTAATCTTACTATGTTGTGGTGAGATTAGAATAGAGAAATGTTCAGTAGTTAGATTACAACGATTTCTGGAATATGTTTTGAAAAATTAGCAAGGTCAAAAAATAAATCTGATTTTGAAGAATTTTTAGATTTTTCCTTCATGCACAATTATTTTTCAAGTTGGAAATGTAAGTACTGTATGCTATACATTTATTCTTAAATTCTATACAATGCTATACAATATTCTCAAATTGCATGTGGAACGAATGCATGATCTGAAAGCAGCTGATCGGCTAAAAATGTGTTTAGAAGCAAAAGAAAATTTTTAAATTTCATTTACTAAATATTTATCAAAACATACATAAATAGTAATAATAATGATGCAAAGAAAAAAGTTTTAATTTGTATTTATTTTCTGTCTGAAATCATAGTCGGTACTTGCAAGAAATTTCTGTTTTTCAGATTGGCATTTATTTCAAATAATTTTAATATGTTGAATTAACCATTAGATATCTTACACTTAAATTAAAACTTTTCAAGTGAGACAGAAATTGAGAATAAATAATGACAATCTATTATCATTCTTTTCTTTATTAAATTTTTCTTTCATACAGGAAAAATAGATGTATTTTTTTTCTTACTACAACTTTCAGCTACAATACATCATGGCATTTTGATTTCGATAAAGCTTGGACGCGTGGGGGGGGGGGATATCTTCATCACGAACTTGTGATGTTCACTAGTCAATCTTTTTCTTTCTTTTAGATTTCTTAATTTTCATCAGCAGAAAAAAAATTTTCACATATAAATGTACAGTAAGACCCCGCTTAACGCGGGGTTTATGTTCCGTCAAATTAGAGCGTAATATGAAACAGCGTTAAACAAGGTTATCTCATCATGTAAATAATGGGATTAGGTGATGATGTGTAAAAAATTGGTCAGGTATTTTGCCATTAAATTATTAATTATGCTTTTATAACAATAAAACAAAAATTTATTTCTTACAAATATAGAAACATAATAAATGAATATACCTATAAAAATAAATAAAATTCTAAGTATGTTTACATTTCAGATCATTCAGTGTCTTCTGCATTTCCAATTTTCTGCCTTTTTATCAAGAAGGTATCTAATGTAATTTGCGTTTTCCTTTTGCGCTCTGTTAAGAAGTTGTTGGTAAGTGGATTGTCGTTGAAGTTCGAAGGTCACATTTATCAAGAGCTCATAAACGAATATCGTTTTAAATTTCTTTAAACTTTAAAGGAAAAGAAAATATTTTTTCGTGCAAGTAAATTAATTAATGGATTAATTATTTTGAGCAACAAAATCTGATATGTACACCACGTGACTTCCTTACAGGGCCAGATTACCAATTAGGCACAGTAGGCACGTGCCTAGGGCCTACGAAGGCCAAAGGTCTTAGGGCTTTGAAAAAAAATATATTGAAATAAAAATACCCCAAAAACTTATAAACATTTTTATATTATTATATAGTGAAGGTCAAAATAATATATGTAAATACAAATACACAAAAAATACGAATACAAAACGTTTGGTTTACTAAGTAGATCCTAAAATAACTCCTTTTTTCGGGATTTTGACACAGCGAATTCGTGTATTATATCTTCAAAATTAATGCCGCGAGCGACATCACTTTCAATACACAGAAGGCCCAGTGACGAAGTTCTCTCTTGACCCATAGTTGAACGCATAAAATTTTTTATAAGCTTCAACTTGGAGAATGATCTTTCTCCTTCTGCATTCGAACCCAATATCGAAAGGTATATGCGCAATGCAATATTAACATTTGGGAAACTTGACACAAGTTTATCCTTTATTTGTAATTTGATGAGATCCGTTATAGAGGTGGTTTTGGGGTACAAATTTGAAAAAATCAAATACTCATCAACAAAGTTTTCTTCTAAGTCAGACGGATACATTTTTACCAGAGCTTGAGCCTTAACCTTGATAATGTCCTCGGTCAGTGTATTATCCGTAAGAAAACTAAATGTGTCATAAAGGCTGGTATACGCAGTGCGTCTCTTTGTCATTTCAGCGCAAAGCACATCCAGAACAATAAAAAAAACATTAATCTTAAAGGAATCTTTGGCACTGCGAGAGGGAGTCTCATCTGGCCCTTCATCGAACTGTCGTTTTCTCTTACGAACTCTAGTTTCGGATTCTTTAAATTCTGAATCTGGTGCAAGGGCTTTTGCCTTAAGATAATAGCTATTATACATGTCCTCAGTTCTGCAGTGAGATAAATATTGAATTAAACTGTCGTAAAGTCGCACCATCGTGTTAAACTCGATGCCAGGTTCTTGAAGAGATTTATTTACAATATCGACGTGTTTTAGTAGATCTTCCCAAATAACTGTGAGTAATACCATCTCCAAAGTATTCATTTGATGGATTAAGGTTTGTGCCTCAATCACTGTTGTAGGTTTCATACCTTCACTAGTTGAAATATTTGTAAGAATACCACGTATATCATCATAATGGGCACATAATGTTTTTACAGCCTCATAACGTGCTGACCATCTGGTCTCTGAAAGTCTTTTTACAGAAATTTTACTTCCCAAAGACCTTAGTTTAGACCATCTTTGAGGGGACGCTGCAAAGAAATTGTAGAGCGATTGCAAAATTTCAAAAAATTTTACAGCTTCTAAGCAGCTTTCTGCCGCCGCTGTGCCAACTAGATTAAGACTATGAGCTCCACATGGTACCCAAGTGGCTGCGCTGTTGATTTCCCTAAATCTAGTTTGTACTCCCGAATACACTCCGCTCATATTAGCCGCATTGTCATAAGACTGACATCTGCAAAATTTTGGGTCTATTCCCTGATTTTCTAAAACTGAAATTAGAGTGTCAAAAAGATACTTGGCATCATGTTTTTCTATTTTAACAAACATCAAAAATCTTTCATATATATCTCCAGTTTTTGAGACATATCTAATAACTATGGAGAGTTGATCCGTATGGCTAACGTCAGGTGTAGAATCCACAGTGATTCCATAATACTTGGCTTCTTTGATTTCTGTAACTATTTTTTCCAATACTTTTGACCCCAGTAAAATTATTAGTTCTTCATACGTTGTGGAGGATAAATATGATACTTTTCCGCGGCCTGGATTACCATATCTTCTTACATGTTTTTCTAGAAACGGATCAAATTTGGCTAAGAGATCGATACACCCAAGAAAATTGCCATTACTAGGATCACCATGTATTTCATTATCGCCTCTAAACGCTAGTCCCCTTTCGGCCAAAAACTTAATTACTTCCACTACTCTTCTTAAAACCGTTGTCCAATATGTGCTTTCTTTTTCCTTGACAATATCAAACGTCTCATCAATTTTTCTAGTTTGTTGGTAGTTCACTAAAGCAGAAATAGATGCAAAATGTTCTTTTGACACTTCATGACTGGAAATTCTCAAATGTGCGTTTTTCCAGTAATTTTCCAGTCTGTAAGGAATTGGTTACATAGGTTTGGATTTCCAGGTAGGTCCGATTTGAACAAAATACATTTATAACAAAAAAACTTGCCAGTAGATTCGGAAAATATCAACCAGTCCCTTTTTATAATATCATTGTTGTTCAGTTTTCTGAAAAAATAATCTTGTGATGGACATCTCGTTATTTCGCCAAATTTAGTGGCGTATAACTTAAAATTTATATCCAATTTCTGCACAGGGTGATTACGAGAGAAGTAATCGATAAGATCTGCGCTTATGGTTGTCCACCGTGCTGGATCAGAACTGAAAATACTTGAGGCTGATGTTGTTGGTAGTGATTCAGGCACCACCTGCTTGGAAGCGTCGTTAAAATTTCGTAAACCCCCGTCAGCCTCGTCTTCTGTGACATTCTCAGTTTTATTGGTTGAACATTCTTGCGAGTCCCAACAAGCCTCAGCTTCTTTAGGTCTAACCTCGATCGAGGAAATATCTACCGCATCTGCATTATCTTCTGTCTCCTTAGAAATGTTAACATATTTCAATAAAGAACCTTTAATTTTACTAAGCGACTCACTCACTTTCTCTTTCTTTTTGCGTTTTTCATGTCCACTTTGGTGTTTTCTTTTATATCCATCAGACATTTTTCGCTAAAAAAAAA
>KK112762.1:492538-519805 GCA_000611955.2 Stegodyphus mimosarum
TCCCTCCCATCTGATTTTGTTTTTCCAACAATGAAGAAAAATTCTGATATTAGTAAAAGCAGTGAAACTCTAAATATTGATGTTCCATTGCCAAGAGTGTCATCTATCAAAGACAGAATAAATGAACTGGAATTGCAAGTGTCTTCTACCAGTGATAAATTAACAAAAAGTGAGGTAAAATCTCCTACGTCGCAAAGCCGTTCTGGATTTGTCTTTAACCTAGCTAATCAGTTTGAGTTAGGTTCCAAACCTTCCTCACCTGTCGATGAAGGGTTAGTTATGAAACCCACATGTGATGAGGAAATAGTTGAACCAGTTATATCACAAACTAAACCTCCAGCCTATAAACACCATGCAGTTTTAGTGAAACCCTCTTTATGGCCTGAAGAAAGTACTACTTCACTTGATCCCTCTTGTATAAATGAAAACAAACTACTTTCTCCAAATAATAATTCAGATCCTAAAGATAAAATTCTTTCTTCAGATATTTCTTCTGTAAATAAGGAACAAATAGATGAATCCTCTTGTGATACTTCTTTAGCACAAAGACTACATCCTGTTGAAGGGAATATGCTTAAAACTAGTCAGTCTGCGTTTAAACCTTTTGAGGCTAATACAGATTCCCAATCACGAGGACCTCTTGATGAAAGGTTAAGTCAGTTTCAGCAGAATTCATCTAATTGTTGCCAAACTATGAGATTTTTGATTCCAAATGAGCAAAAGACCTTTGAAAAATCTCTTTGTAATTTTAATATTGATAGAAATATCAAAACTTCATCTACAAATTTGATGGACCTCAATAAAGTCACTGATCCTTTATTGCCAGTTAAAGGTTCTGCAAAATTTCAAAATATTACATGTCTGATGTCAAATAGTAAGCCACCAGTAAAGCTATCATCGGTTAGTAACATTAGTCCTAATGAATTTTTAAATGTGCAGTCAAAGCCTAATTATTTTTATGATAAAGAAGATATTCCTTTTATACCTGGTACAGTACGGAGAACTAAACAAAAAATAGAAGAGAAAAATTTGACTCGGACAACTTCTTTTGATAGTGGATTCCCTTTTCAAACACGTTCTACACCGTCCACACCTCCAGAAGCAGTACTTGGAGCTGGAAAGCTTATTCGACGTTCTCATAGTCTTCGGAATGATTGTAGGCCCATCATCCCATTTTATGGTAAGTGGTATCCTCTACCTGCTTTGGCAACCACAGTACCTCAGTCATTTAAAACACTCACAGACAACACTTTGCAATGTGCTGATAACATCAGCATGATGCACAGTGTCAGCACACCATCAGTTGTTGAAGCTGTAAATAGAGTAATCTGTGGAACACAAGAAATTCTTAGTGCCATTCACTTCATGCCTCCTGAAAAGAAGGTGTCTTCCACTCGTTCAAGTTCTGATTCCGATTTCGATTTTGGAAGTGCCAGTTCCTTGCCTGACATTGACGCAAGAGACTTAGCTTTTATAAATAAAAGTCCTCCAATACAAAGTGACATTCCAGTTCCTGGTCTTGTCAGGCAGCAAAGAGAAATATTAGAAAATAAAGCAACCAAAATTTCAAAAGAAAAATGTAATACAGAACTTTGTAAGGCACGAAAAGATGCATGCAAGTTGCTGCCCTCTGAATTGGGAAGTAATCTAGTCGTTTCTGATGCATCAAAACACGAAGATATTAAAGAGAGTGGAATTGTGAAAAGACTGAAAAAAGAACTTGAAGCTAAATCTGAATTATGTAAAAAAGATAAAAATGTTTTAACGGGTTTTTCTGAAATGGAAGATCTTGAACAACATGGAGGTAAGCTTCTCACAACTGGATTGCTACCAGTAGAAAAACAAATATGTTCTTATTCAGAGCCTTATGCAGACCAAATGTCCAGACTTGGTTCATTGTCTTCCTCTCTTGAGAATAAAGGAACTCTTGATGAACAGAAAGCTCCTCCAACACCTCACAGAAAAACAAGCCTTGATCTTAGTTTCATGCAGAAAAGGTTTCCGCTCAATATTAAGCTTGGTTCACAGCCAAGTATACCTCCCATTAAACCAAATTCTAGGACTGTGTACACTACTGACAGTAAAAATCTGTATGAACGAACTGTTGAATTTAAACCAACATCTGATCTCTTGCAGTCTTCTGCCAAAAGTAAATCTGTTTGTGTTACTAAAATTCCCCCTCCTCCACCTCCACCACCACCACCTGTAGGATTACCAAGAAAAATGCGAAAACAACAAGGGAGCACTCATCCATTAAGTAAATTAATTCGTCAGAGGCATCCCAATCCTCTGTATAATACAATGTAAGCAGTTTTTATGTTTCCTGTCCTATTGTATACACTACTTACTTTTAAAATGCAAATGTTGTATTAAAAAAATCATAGAACTAGCTTCAGAAAAACTGAAATTAAATTTGTTACTTTAATTGGTTTCAGTTGCAAAACCACATAATTCATTGAGAAATATCACAATTGTTAATTTTTTGCATCCAAGGAACAATTCATGTTAATATTTAGTGCATGTATTTTTTATATGTAAAATTTCAAATAAATAATTTATAAAAAAGGGTTAGCATTATATTCCCATTTTTTAAACTGCAAATAGTAAAAAGGGAATGATAGAAAATATTGCAAGAACTGTTTAGTTTCAGTACATTGGAACTCTTGGTTCATTCAAAAATACTAAACTTGGAAGCTTGACATATTTGCTGATGTTTTATATCAGACATTTTGTATTGTAGAAGAGTGAAGCATTAGTGTCATATTTATTCTCCCTGAGCTTGTACCCTAAGTTATATGTGACAAAGATAAGTAGCGCACAGATATTTAATTTAGGTATATTTTCAGAAGTGCCTTTTTGTGCTGGTTGAATTGACCTTGACTGTATTAATAATTCTGCATTTCAAAAATAATACATATATTTTTCACTCAACTAAGAAGTTACATTTTATATCATACATCATATAAATTTAAATTTGAATTTTGCAATTTTTCTGTGAAGTGTTAAGACTATTAACTAGACAAAAATAACAGATTGGAGCAAAAAAGTAAATGCTATCATTTTATACTCATAACATTAATTTGCATACTTCATGCATTGATACAATTGCTTTGTAAATGAAAGCAACTGTATCGTACATGATTTTAAATTTTTTCTTCAGCTCTAAATTAGGATATAAAAAATATTTTTCAATTATAAAAACTGAAATGTTAATATTAGGCAAACTGTTTTATTTAATTTGTTATTAGTTTTATTCAATATGATTCTATTCATTTTTAAACTTGATCTTGTTTTAAGGGGATTCTTATTTATATTTTAAGACATTTTTCGTTATTTTCCTCTCCAAAATGTTTCTATTTACCTGTTATGGATGAAAGTTTGTTAAAAATCCTGTGTTGTAAAATTTTAGGCCAGTGTTTAGTCCCAAGTCAAAAATTTTGAAGAAACATATGTGTGAAAATCTTTTTAATAGCTCATAAAGCATATTGTGTATTTTTTTTAATCATGAAACAAGTGTTACAAAATGAAAATATGAAAAATATGTATTTAGTGTGATGTACAGATGTGCTTGCTTCTGTGTAGTCCTCTTTGAAAGGACTTCATTGATGTTTTGTTTGTAAGCAAATGAGAGATTATTTAAAAAAAACAGTTATAATTAAAATAAATTAAAAATATCTTTGTCTTTTTAATTTTAATTTGAGAGTTTTTATTTAAGTGTGCTTAACATCAACTTTTTATACAATTCGGGTTATAAAAATATTTTAATGTATCACAGATAATCAGAGGCAGTATACACTGGTGAGCAAAAATTAAGGACGAAGTCGAAAAATTAGCATATCAGCTGAACGAAGAGGCAGAGCGGACAGAAAGACCAATCAGGAGATTAAGTAAGGTGATGTATGGTAGCACATGCCCAGATATGCAGGTAGACGTAATGGGGGAGTGTCTGAGTAGTATAAAGCATGTTGTCGGTGTAAGATCAGTATTTCTGGCAAAGAGATTGCAAGCCATATAGCAGTTAAAATCACACCGAGTTGCTGCCTCACCGAGAAATGGCAAATAAGATTAGACGACATCTGGATGCTTTTACCCGAGGTCGAATCATTGGGAAGTTGGAGGAAGGCCGCAGTGTGACAAGTGTGGCTGCATAGTTCGGAATTGCTCACAGCATCGTTTCACGACCTTGGAGACAATTTCAAACTACAGGAACAGCTATCCGGGGGTTTAGTAGTGGTCGTCCACGAGGAACCACACCCGCAGATGACCGGCCTTACAAGCCAGAAGAAACAGGCGGCAGACAGCGGGAGAAATCGCTAGACACACGACACAGGCGACTGGACGACCGATATCGCGTTTTACCGTGGCCAGAAGACTGCACGGTGGTGGTCTGTTTGCACGACGCCCTGTACGGTGTGTACCTCTAACGCCTGCCCATCGGAGAAGGCGTTCTCTGTGGTGCCGGGAACACCGGAATTGGAGAGACAATGAATGGGGACGAGTACTCTTTACAGATGAGAGCAGATTTAGTCTGAGTTGCGATTCTAGACACATACACATCTGGACAGAGCGGGGAACACGCAATAACCCCTTCAACATCATCAAAAGGGACTGTTTTGGAGGTCGCGGAGTTCTCGTTCGAGCAGACATAATGCTTGGTAGCCGGACCGACCTTCATATCTCCCAAGGAGGTTCGTCACCTGGGACTGCTATTGTAACGAGGTTCTTCTTCCTTACATGCGTCTTTTCACAAGGGCTATGGGTCCTCAGTTCCTCTTCATGGACGACAACGCTCCACCTCATCGCACAGTTACTGTCGAAGAGCTGTTGGAGAGTGAAGATATTGAACACATGGATTGGTCGGCAAGGTCTCTGGATCTAAATCCCGTCAAGCATGTACGGAACTTACTAGGGAGACCCGTGGCAGCACGTAACTTATCGCCAGTAACGATTCCGAAACTGCAATTGGTGCTACAAGAGGAACGAGCAGCAGTGTCTCAACAGCTCATTAACAACCACATATCCAGCATGCACAAATGATGTGAAACCTGCCTAGCAGTCAGGGGAGATCATATCCCCTATTAAAGACCGGATGTTTCTTGCTGGACACCCATCACAGGAATGTTTCGGCCTTCAGTCGCATTGCGCCCTATGCTACTTTTTCAATAAAGCTTCTTTTTATCCCTCTGATTTCTCTTTTATTAAGTGTTGCTTACATTATTCATGTCCTTACGTATTGGGGATCTTACGGTATTAAATGTGTTGATTTGGAAAGCTTTTGTACAAAGTTATATTGAAAAAACCATCTCGTCCTTAATTTTTGCACACCATTGTATGTCAAGCATATGTATGTATAAATAGTGAAGGCAGAACTTCAATGCAGTAATAAGTACAAAATGCAAATTATACATCAATATAAATTGTTTATAAATCAAAGCATAGGGAAAAAGTTAAAATTCGGTAACCCTTGAACTACGTTTATAATATTTTGAAGAAAGTCAGTTGTTTACTTTTGAAATTAAAAAGAATTTCAAGTATGATGTAAATGTTCTAGTAGAGTTATAATTACAACATTAGATAATTAGAAATTGTTAAAATAGCTGCTCATTAATTGATTTTTTTCCCAGGCAGTGAATTTGGAATCTAGAATTTTTTAAAAATGATATAATTTCACATTCACATCAGTATATTACTAATTAACATATGTAGAGACATTAGGTTTATTTCGAAGCAGGAGTCATGAAAAATATGCAAGGCCTTCGCTGGGAATCGAACCATGGACCTCTGAAATACCGGCTCAGTGTGCTGACCATTACACCACGAAGGCACGCTAAGAAAGTGGGAGATATACCTGATATACTCCCCTTTTTAAAGGGCGACTAGGGTTTTAGGGGACCTAGTCGCCAAATCCTGGGTGTGGAGAGTCATCATCCACAACCCTTTTAGTTCGGGCGCCAGTGTAGAGACATTAGGTTTATTTTGAAGCAGGAGTCATGAAAAATATGCAGGGCCTTCGCCGGGAATCGAACCACGGACCTCTGAAATACCGGCTCAGTGTGCTGGCCATTACACCACGAAGGCACGCTAAGAAAGTGGGAGATATACCTTATACATATTGTAAAAATTATACATTATTCACTGCATCTGGAAAAGACTTCCTAAATAAGTCATTAACTCTCACATAAAGGTGCTTTAAAATCTGAAGATACTTTTATTTTTAATCATCAAGAAACAAATTTTTGTCAGTTAATGAATTCCATCAATTCAGAAAGCAAGTGTGATATTTGAATACTGAATATAGAATTTTCGTATGAAATCAATAGTAGTAAATGTATTCAAAGAAAGCAAACTCTTCCTATTTCCCAATACTGAGATCAGTGAAAATCTTAAATCAAGGTTATTCACCCAAATTTACCTTCAAAGTTAAATTGTAATTTTTTATTTTGATTTAAACAGGGAAGTTCGTACTGAACAGATTTGAGACTTTCCAAGCAGTTGTTACAATGGTTACACAGAGAGAACAGGAGAATGACCTTAAAATGCATATAACAGACTATAAGAAGCAAGGGCATTAACAAGAATTTACCCAGCATATTTCAAAAACCACTGTAGTAAAAATGGGTCTGGGTCATAATCCCGACAGCCAAAATCCCGACAAGCCAGAATCCCGACTGTCCAAAACCCCGACAACCCAAAATCCCGACAGGGTCAGAATCCCGAGTGTCCAGAATCCCGACAGGGTCGAAATCCCGACTGTCCAAAATCCCGACAAGTTAATATCTAAATACAAACACTCAATTTAGCTTAATAAAATACAATTTTTAACTAACTATTACATATTACTAATTAAAAGTTTAAATCAAAAAATCATAAAAATTATGTCATTACTTAAAATAATTTTTAACAAATTGAAATGACCGTTAAAATTTGAAATGAAGATTTATAAAATTCTTTTTATTAAGAAAAAGAAAACATCACTTACACATGCAAACGACATATTTACAGTGACACATTGTGAGCGATACCACGAAGATATTCCATCACAGGTCGATTATTACGATCGTCCACAACAGTCATAATTCTCCTTTCCCGGTCATCATCTACCTTCCTACGTTTTGGTTGTTGTTCTCCGCGAAGAATGCATTCAACTTGGTATTCCACATGCTCCTGTTCTTTTTGAAATCCTTCTATGATGTTATAAATGCCAACATGGGCCCGTCCAATTAAGGTCTCCCATCTTCTGTGCCAAGCCTCGACAGCATTTTGAGTGCGTGGAGCTCCCAGTTGTAGGGAATCAAACACGCTCCAGAGTGCTGGTGGGAACATCGGAGCAACGCGAACGGCAATGCCATTACGCAAACGGCGCCGCATTCTTCCACGAACGTAGTTGTCTTCGAACCACTGAACGACTTCTTGAGCATCGGGTGGCAAGTGAGGAAGTAAAGTGTCAAATGCTGCTGAAATTTCGTCAGCTGGTATAAATGCTAACGCAAATAAATGACGAAGCATTAAACTAAATCTTTCATCTGTGCCGTAGCGAGAAGCCAATCCACTTGATTGGATTTTTCTCCAACCACACTGACACAGATGGAAAAAACAGGCCTTATTAATAACGTCAGGGAATTCTGATTTTGAAGCATTTATAGCTGCCTTTTCTAGATCACTAATGATTCTAGATGGCCTCAGTTCAATATTATTTTCTTCAGCGAAATCAATTAAATCTTGGAATAATCTTTTGTAATTTTCTTCAGATTTGCTAGTCATCAAAGCATATACTAGTGGAAGAATTCTAAAATTTTGAGATCCAACAGGTGCGTGAATTGTATATAGCTGGTAAAATGTTGTGGGCACCGTTTTAAATGTGCCGTCCATAATCCAATAAGGTGCCTGTGATAAATGTTTAACATTTGCAACTGTTGTAAACATTAGAATTCTCTCATCTCCAACTGCAGAATCTCTCACTAAAAATAATTCACCAGATAAAGTATTTCTTAAAGTAGCTGGAATATCAATTTCATTCAATGTTTTTGGTTCTGGTGGCCTTTCGTTTTGCCTGACCCGTTTAATTTTTTTCCGAATAGCTTCTTTTGATGGAAGGTATGGGCGAATGTTCTGAGAGGTTTTTACGATGTTGCTTTGAATTATCTGACACGGTTTACTTCCGGTATGCCGAGCATCTTCTTTCACTTGGCTAATACATTTTGCGATAGCAGCTGCACTCGTTTGTGGAGCATGGTTATGCTGAGTAAATTTACGGAGATGATGTTGTCCATTCAGAAATATTGTTGTTACCCGACCTTTGCACATATCGTATTTTCTTTTTTCACAACACCAATAATATAAATCGTCGCGATTCTTATCTTTCACCATTAAATAACCACGTGCATTAATTTTATTGCTTCCTTTTTGAGACGGAACAATTTCACAAATTTCAGCCATATTTTGGAACAATTTAATGAGCATAAAATAAACCGGCAAGGGAGCACTGTCTGTCTCGAGGCGAACGTAACCCTATAGTATGTAGAAAGCCTAGAGCTGTATCATTCCGTCATTGTGAAATAGTTCCCTCTTTCTCCTACTCACATAGATTATAAAAGGCCTAAAAGATAAGAAATGACCTTCGCGTGAGGTCAGCCGACCCTTTGTCATTACGATGTCCTTCCGTAAGCAGCTGTGGAAGTATGTTAACCTTCTAAGACCTGGCCGAAATTCTCATAATATAGCCTTCAGACCGGCGCGATCCAAAATACTTTTGCCCCCTCTTTGACTTTTTCCTAATGAGAAAAGTCGTTAGTCCCCTCCATGGATGCAGTAAAATTTACATGTTTGTCGGACGCTGTTGCATAGTCTAGATGGGTTGCTAGATTTGCGACATTTTCGATGATTGTTTTGCTTTCATTTAAATAGAAATTTAAAGTTCTAAATAAAATTTTAGAAATTTAAAGTTTTAAATAAATAGTGCACTGGAAGTGCATCCAGTGCACTATTTATTTAGAACAAAGTGTATGCAATGTTTATATTTCATTTACTATTTCTGATCAAGCTCGGCAATAATTTGCGAATTTTATAACTTTGTTTTCACACTTAATTTATATTAGCATATCGGGATTTCGACCCTGTCGGGATTTTGGCTTGTCGGGATTCTGGCTTGTCGGGATTTCGGCTGTCGGGATTATGTCCGGATACCAGTAAAAATTCAGTTGTGGAACAAGGATTATTTTCCTGCTGGAAGAATTTTTTTCTGATAAGAGAGATGGAAAACATTAGGAATGAATGATATTGACATAATCTGCAGATGATATGGTGTATTCTATAACCACCGGTCCCAGGAACACTCATGAGAATGTCTTCCAAAAATATAATATCTCCATCATTAATCTCTTATGGTACATGTGTTGATCAGCTGTTATGTTCCGACAGCGGTTGTTGATTTAAATTTCCAATGGCTAGGCAAAAAGTTACAAAGAACTAAAATCTTATAAACAGAGGTTACAAACAATAGAACGAAGAACAAAAAGGCCAAAGTCGTTACCTAAAGAGTGTTCTTGCCTCCACCATCTCGACTCTTCTGTAAGACCAGAAAGAGCCGCACATCGGATCGGGTGATCCCTGTCCATTTCTTCTCCAGAATCACAAAGGGATCGCTTGAAATGCCTATGTGTTGCAGGTGGGTGGCAATCATGGCTTGTAGACAGATGGAAAGCTGCAATTGCATTGTATCATGGACTATCGGGAATAAGAGAAGGACTTAACATTCTCCAACTTTTTAAGGCTGTATGAGTCTGAAGATCTCGTAAGATATTAGATCATTCTGACAATGTAAAAGAAATTATAATTCAACAGATTGGGCAACTCTCTTCCATTAATGGATAGTCCAATCGTAGTGTTGTTCATGGGGCAATTGTAGGCAATAAATATAGATGATATTAGGTTAACAAAGGCACACAAAAATGATGTGTGCCTTGGAATGTGGAGTCACCTATGCAAGAGTATGACAAATTTTGTGTGCAGATACACTTGTACTTAGGCACCACTGACAACCACCTATTTGCCATCACAAAGAGGCACAATCGTTGATGCATACATTCAATTGTCAGGTATAGATGACCAATATATCAGTTTCAATATTCGTCTTTCCCTTTTCATTGGAACTCAAGTGGACCACATGAAGATAAGAAATTCATCTGTATGGCCCCACAAGTCGCTGTTTCTGAGCTATTACAAGATGTGAAATAAATGGCACGCTCCTGATTTAGAAGCAATAACTTGACATTACAAGAGTCATAACTTCACAAGTAGTCTTGAAAGATTTTACTAACCTCCTGTTTCTCCTCTGATATCGTTTGAACTATAACGAATCAGAGGATGTAAAATACAACCGAAAAATTAAAAGAGCATGACTAATTCAGTGTGCAAAGTGTTTTAGACAAGGCAGGAACTCCACTCTTAAACTCTCAACTAAAGAGACTCTTGCTGCTAACAAGATCTTCACATAATGAGGCCAATACTTATCATACCTCTGCATTCAATATTAATTGTCAGTTGTTGTTCTGTATTGTTAATATAGTTTCACATAGATTTATAATAAATATGTTTTAGTTCTATATGCAGTTAGTAAAACACAACCTAACAAAATGCAAACCTAATCAGTTACCAGTCCTTACATGCAGTCACCCCATTAACACAGGGCATCAGTATTGCCCTAGTGGTGACCCATATGTGAAAGGGAACACATTTTTCCTCCACCTCCCAACTGGGAAAAAAAACATCATCACTTATGCTACCATGGCACCTTGTTCCACAACTGTTCAATGGGCCCAATTAGTCATTCCTGACAACAAAAAGTTATACTTCCTCATTAAGATGCTGGAGAAGGGTATATGGCAGCCATGGGGCCAGCTAATGCTCGCAAGAGTTGAACTGCTTAAATTCACCAAAGTGATGAGGTAAAGTATTTTTCTCTAATGAAATGGATTTGAATTTCTATCCTCCAAGGCCCCGTGAGTCATTTCTAATTCGACCCATAGATGCCGCCGCAAGTAAGCCTCCTCTAAAACACTTTAAAAATCAACAACTGCTGTACAGCCATTGCAGTACTAACAATGGCATATTGTGAATACCAGTGAGTATTGCTGTTTTCATTCAGTATTGCTGACTTCATATGGTACTGCTCTTTAAGAAAGCCTTCAAACTATCTACCCTTCATCAAAGTTGCTTAAATTTTACATATGCACATGCCTTATAAAATGATGCGTCTTTATTCCTGACAGGCATCAGTGTACATCATTCTAACAAGTGATTTCTCATTTTATAAGTGTGGTCGTAAAGTCCTCATTAATTGGGTGTCCCAAATGCTGCATTTACATATTGCCACAGTATGCTGCAGATATTTAGGTGACACTCCATGATTGAATAAAGCTACCAAAATTTCAGTATTATATGCCTATTTAAAGTGTTTGCTGATATATTATTTATCTTGTTATTAAATTACATGTTTTATTTCAAATGTATCCAGAAATAATTTAGAAGCAAATTCTAATTCCTTTTTCCCACAAGTAGAAAGACACTCAATTTGTAAAATTATCTTGTTCTGTTGTAATAATGAACAGATTCTTTCATTTCTAGTCACTAAACAGTTTAAGTAATATAGTACCTGAAAAAAGAAAATGCAATCAGATAGCAGGACATAAGTAGTATAATTAGGTATGTAGTACAAGTAATTATTTCACAGAACTATCAGAATAATATTTTCAAACAAGAAATGTCTGTATGTCAAAAATTAATTTAAGATGTTATTTTTACTGAAAAGGAAAAAAAATGCATATGCAGAATAGTATAAACTAGCAAAAATTATAATGATAATTTAAATTGTTAAAAACTATCATAAAAATTAACAATAAAGTCACCTCAAATAAACTTTGTGAAAGCTTCACTTAATATGATATCATTGGATGAAACTGGTGAGGTGTAATTTTTTATAAGATTGGTAGTCACTCTAAATTATTTCTTCATTCAGAGATACTTTATATCAATAAACATTTTTTAAAGACAGTTTCTATATGAAGTTCTTGCATGAAAGGGAGTAAATATTTTACTTTTGCCTATAAAATGCATTAAAATATAAAGTTTTTTTTTTTTTAAGAGTGTCAGTTTCTATAAAATGAATAAATGAAAAAAAATGTCGTGATTAGGAGGCAATAGAATACATCTGATAACAAAACAAATGCACTTTTTTTCTCTGTTTAAATGGGGCATAAATTATTACAATACCAGTGAGTTTTTGAACAGTTTTCATTTTGGGAAAATGTTTGGCTAGCTGTCTTCCATATATTGACAGTTTTGATTAAAAAAAAAAAGTGTGGAATTTTTAACATCAAAGAACGCTTTCTTGCTGGAAACAAATCACATTTTCTAACTCGTAAGTATTAATTAGATTAAAATAACATGCCAAATAACAGTTCAAACAAGTCAAACAACAAATATGTGTTTCACATTCAACAAAATCTTTCTGTTAGTTAACGACCCTAATCCCAATCTATCTTTACCTTCAGCCTTTAAGGAAACTGTGTTTTAGTTTTCTTGTTTCATCAATAGATGGCGTCAGCAGCTTAACTCCTGTCCAGCCATTCTTATCTATTTTATTTCATTCACTTGCACTTTGGCAGCGGAGGAAGTTGATTTGGTAGTTCAACCCTGAAAACTAGTCCTAAAAATTTTGCAAATATAATAGTAATAATAAAAATAGTAATCTCTCTTTGCCCTGCCTCATTTCGAGACTAATCCGTGTCATATGACTCTTACATAATTCTGATGAAATAAATGGAACTCAAACAGCCAATAATAATTTTACAGCAGCATTAGTTATCCAATCAAAATGCATTGAGAACCAAAACTAACTCAGTCTGAATTCAGATTTTTCATCCTGAAAATAACGCACTCACTTTCTACTCTTTGGCCTAGCTGGACTGCAGTCTGATGCTCTCTTCTTGTTGCAAACCTATCAAAAATGTTTAAACTTTTTTAAATAGGCATATATATGCCAAGTTGTTTGTGGCTGCAACATGTTTACTGAAATAAAATGAAGATTTAATCTGCATCGGCTGCCACTTTGCTCTTCATTGTGGATTCAACTTTCTACGTTCTACATCGTCAATATTGAAAAGTCCTTTTCTTTTATTACATATATATATGTCAAGTTTCAGCATGCTTAATATTAAAATTAAGAATTGTGGAGGAAAATACTGTTGAGTTAGAAAGTTTTAAGTAATTTTAGAAGAAAAAATAATAATAAATATATTTAAAAAAATGGTACCATTGAGTTTGTTTGCATACTGTTTCCTTAATTTAAAATTTAATGATTAAAAAAACATGATTAATATATGTAGTATACTAGAAACATGCAGATTTCAAATCAGAAAAGTGTAATCTGTTTTCTATTTTTAAAATCAAAATTGAAAAGCTTATTTTTTAAGGGGAGGAGGTGCATTCTTTCTCTAAATTACTTACGAAACTGGTAAATGGATGAGTTTCCTAATAAAATTCTCTCTGAACACAATTTATGATTTCATCTGCAAATTTAAATCCTTAGTATGGCAGTACTCAGTTTCAATACTTATACAATACAAGATTACAAGGTTGTTCAATAAGTTCGCAGAACGGAAATGAAGAAATCAATTTTTATTTGTAAAAATGACTTTTATTTTTCAACGTAGTTTCCCTCAACTTCAATACACTTATTCCAACGGTCTTCTAATTTATGGATCCCTTGACTGTAGTGATTTTTCGGCAGCTCTGCAAAATATCCCTCCACGGCAGCTATTAACTCTTCGTTTGAAGAAAATCGTTTTCACGGAGATATTGTTTGAGGTGTGGTAAGAGCCAGAAGTCGGAGGGAGCTAAATCTGGAGAATAGGCTGGATGTTGTAACAATTCGTACTTCAATTCAGTTATTTTAACAATGTTTTTTTGAGCTGTGTGCGCAGGTGCGTTATCTTGGCGGAAAATTATTTTCTTCTTCTGTAATCCGGGTCTTCTTTCATGAATTTTTTCGTCTGATTGATTCAAAAGGTTACAATAATAATCCGAATTAATTGTTTTGCCAGTTTGAAGGTAAGCTATAAATAAAATTCCTTTCGCATCCCAAAAAACTGATGCTAACAACTTCTTAGCTGATTTTTGCACCCGAACTCGTTTCGGTGCCGAAGAGCCGGGTTCACACCACTCCTTAGCCTCCTGTTTTGATTCAGGATCATGATGGTAGACCTAAGTCTCATCCATTGTGATAAATCGACGGATAAAGTCGCTTTTATTCTTCTTAAAACGCTCCAAAGTCGCATCCGAATGTGTTTTTGCTCCATCGTTAGAGAATGCGGCACCCATTTTGCATAGAGTTTTTTGAAACCCAAATTAGCATTCAAAATATTGCTCACTGTGCCCAATGAAATGCCTAAAACCTGTTAAATCTCTTTCAGTCAATCGACGGTCTTCCAATACCATATCTTGTATTTTTGCGATGATTTCCGGTGTTGATGCAGTTTTTGGACATCCCTCTGAAGGATCGTCTTCAAGGCTGGTACGACCACTTTTGAATAAACTAGCCCACTTGCAAACCATTGTTTTTGAAGAAGCAGATTCACCCAACACATTCACCATTTCGGTATGACTTTCCATTGCCTTTAAACCTTTCTTTACAAAGAATTTGATAACTGCACGTTGCTCAATTTTATCCATGCCTGAAAAAAGGCACAACACGTTAGATATAAAGGGCTGTTAAACAATAAATAAATTAACAGATTGAAATGAAACTTTTGACGTGTTACTAAGAAAGAACAAATATGAAAATGGTGTCGAAGTTTTAGGTCTAATATTGACGAATAGATGGTGCTCCGTGAACTTATTGAACAACCTGGTACTTTCAACAAGAACTAAGGATATGTCTGTTACAGTTAGAGATGCTTAAGTAGCCATCTAAATCAAATACAAAATTAACATCTTTGGAAGGAGAATCAGGATCAGCTATCATATGAATTAGTAATGATGCTTACTTACTTATCAGTTCATCAAACTGGCAATGAAAATTGTAAAATAATGAAAAAGAAATTGATATGCATCTTAAATACGAATAATTTATTGCACTTTGTCTGCTGAAAAATTCCTTAGGTCTTGTATTGGTTCTTGAATGTAGTGTGAAGTCGGCAATATTAATACAATATGCATTCATATGAATGTGAAAAGCTACTCTTCAATCCTTTATCAAAGAACATAAAGAGCTAAAATTGTATGTATAGGTAGGTTGCAAATCCAAAGAAATATTTAAAAGAAATACATTCTATGGATATTAATGTCTCTTGAAGTAATAAAATATGTATACAGATATATCTGTTGGAGAACATCCCTGTGATTGTGAAAGCTTGATAAATCTTTGATCCTTACTATTATCTTTTCTAACTTAAAAAAAAAAAATAATAATAATAATAATAATAAGTAGAGCTTTTACTGTTTATTGCATTTCTAATGAAGGCTAGAAATTCAGTATGTGGCTCTTCAAAATACTTTTTGATTATTAAAAGATAACCAGCGAATAAACTGACGGTCATTAAAATTGCTACATCATGAGAGAAGGGTAAAAATCATATTTATTTTACGTATACAGTATTACAGAAGGATGAAATGGACAAGCAGAAGCACCTACCACTGATAACATCAGCTTTATACAGCTAAGCAATGGATTTGAACAGATTTTAAATGACGTTTTGCAATACTGCAGTACACACAGCTTTAATTTTAAGGCAGAATTTGTCTGTCAAACTGGTTAGTAGGTGTTTGAAACCATGACCAAACAATTTAAGTTAGTGATGCTGGTTAAGACAGGAGTCAAACACCATGTGTGTTGAGGAAATGTAGAACATACGGGCAACAAGCAGTCTGGCATTATCCCATTTAAAAATGCGAGAGAGAGAGACGGAGGGTTTGGAGATATGGCACAGCCAGGGCAGTAAAATTTTAGTAATGTAAAAGTAGCAATTCAAAATACTTGCTGGCAAATTAGAAGTGAATGATATGTGTACCCAATAGCATTTCTATTACCAGGTACTGGGTTAGTATGACAATGAAGAATACGACATTTGCCATCCTCGGTGACTTTGCAAATGAATATAGCCATCATGATGCTGTAACCAAAAGCAGAAGTTATTAAAAAAAGATGAAAGCATGTGACTGATGCATCCACGCACATTGCTCAGTGCAGCTGTTCCTGTACTGTAGCGTCAAGGAAGGCTCAAATAGCGGTTGCATTGCTGACAATCTGTGGTATAAATGTTTCCATATTGTTGCAGATACTATGCTGTGCAAAACACTGTTTCTGATCCAAGGTATGTGATGTGGCTGTATATTCCCTGATATAAATGCAGACAAGATATTTGCCACTTACCAAGGTTTGAAAATTTCAAGTGATATCATTTCTAATTGCATTATATTGCATATTTTATAAAGAGGTTAGAAAACAGGCCATGGCAGTCTAGTTTATTGTGCACTTCCTTTACATAGCAGTTTTTACAGCCAACAGTTTAGAGTAGTGATTCCCAATGAGATTATTACCATCCACTGGTGGGCACTGACCAGCTGCTGCCCCCACCCCCAAGCAACACTCATAAAAACACACTAAAAAGTTTAATTAATACTAAAAATTATTGATGCATGTTTAAACAAATAGTTTTAAATGTCTTTTAATCCTTAGAAAGCCAAACCCTTTCTTATTCTTAAAATACCAAAATGTCTAAAATTCCATTTGAATTCCACAACAAACCTCCCCTCTTCCATTAATGAACAAAAAGGTTAGAAAGTTTCAAATAACACTTTTAGTTGCATTCTGTTACATAATTTAGGAAGAGGTTAGAAAACAAGCCACAGTGATCTCAGATACTCAAATGGTTTGATCAGCTTTATTCTTAGTACAAGTACATGAACGAGTCACATAGCTTGGAGCACTAGAGGAAACTGAGGTTTTGACAAAGAACAATGTTCAATGACTCAGTTGCAGTCAAGTTCTTAAGTGGTTTGTCAGTTTATTAGAGGAAATAAAGCTATTTTTGAATGAAAAAAAAACAATAGTTATGACGAATTTTCAAATACACATTGGTTAAATTATTTAATGTTCTTATGTGACATCACTCAGCATTTCAATGAACTTAACAAAAAGCTTCAGAGAAATGGATGAATTATATCAATGATGTTTGAAAATATTAAAATATTTATGAAGAAACTTGACATCTTCAATAAAGGTTTGGAAATGAAAATCATGAAATATTTTCCTCAATTACAAAGACATTTTAAAAACATAATAATTTTCTAAAATACGCTCAACTTTCAAGAAAATGAAATTAAAAAATATTTAATCATTATATAGGAAATAAAACAATGTTTTCAAGAGAGATTTAATCAATTTAAAATTTTGAAAAATATATTTCACTTTATTTTATATCTATACAAAACAGAATTTGAAATAATGAAGTTAACTGAATTTATGTGGTTAGGTATCCATGACTTAGAAATGGAATTAGTAGAAAGTTGAAGCAGTACAGTGTTGAAAAATAAATTTGAGAACTTGATTTTTGAAAAGCCTTCTGAAACTATGGCAGATAATAATGATCTCACATTAAAAATTGAAAATATTTTATTAAATGTATGGGATTCTTTACCAAACAATTTTATCTTAACAAACATCTTTTAACGATGTTTGAGTTCACGTATTCATGTGAAAAATTGTTTCCCTTGATGAATTTCGTAAAATCTAAAAACAGAAATAAACTTGGAATTAAACTTGGAAAAACAGAAATAAACTTGGAATGAACTGACTGCAAAATGCATTAAACTAATGAGCATGGAATGTGAACAGAAGAAAAATATCTGAAAGAATCTTATGTATCTTATGTGATACATAAGAAAATATGTGAAAATAAGCAACAACATATTTCTCATTGAATATACTTTTATCAACTTTATTATACATACATCTGCAACTATGTTTATTAATGAAGAATAATTCATAATGTATACGTGCATTTCTTTATTCCTGGTTCATTCAAATACTCAGCACAGAGGCAACATTGACCATGGTGTCCCCTGGTGCAATAATTCAAGATACCACCCCAATGACACAAATTTTTTTATGTTGGCTTTTAGTTTTTGCTCTTCACTTGGAAAAGTCATAGAAACAAAAAGAAAAAGTACTCATTTTTAGAGGATTTTAAAAGTGAGACAAAAAAGAAAGAAAGTGTCAACTGTCAAGTTTTTCTGTTAACAAATTTTTGGTGTTTCCACACTATTGGTACCCTTTTCACACACACACACACACCCTTTCAAGTGGCACAACTGACTTATTGACCCATGGCCTAGTATTTAAAAAAACTATGAGCAACCCACTTTTCAAAAAGGTTCACCATTGCTGCATTAGACCCTTATACTAGAAGTTAAGTAAATAAAACACATTTGTTAGCAATTGTTGACAATTTTTCGAAGTAGTGTGAACTTATACTATTATGCAGTGCTTCAATTAATCTCATAGCCAGCATGCTTTTAAAGAAATACATTCTAAAATCTGGGGCTTAATTAAAAATAATCTCAAGAGAATGGACCATAATTTGTAAATAACATTTTGAGAAACTGTGCATTGATCTGGACATAAAACACATGAAAATGACTCCATACAGATCTCAGTCAAATATTTATGTTTGTGTCAACAGAAATGTAGTACATATAATTCATTGTTATGTGAGAAAATATCACAGCAGCTAGGATTTGAATATTGAAAAATTAGCATATGCACAGCAGTCCATAAAACATGAAACAACAAAGAAAGTCACTCATGGAATTGTTTTAGGGCAAAAATGTAATGACACCCTTAGGTAAGTTATTTTTTGTGCAGGAGAGGAAAGTGGAGTTTAAAAAAAAATTCAAAACTTAATCGATCAGATGCATAGTGTGTCAGATAAGGCCAGAGACATGCAAAAATCTGAACTGATAAAAAAAAAATAGAAGGAAGTAGATTTAAAGGTCACAGATAATGCACTGACAATAAATCATATGCTGTCATCTATGGAGAAAAATGAAACAAGCAAATTTAGTCCCAAGTTTGAGTGGTAATATCAGAGGTGCTGTAGTATTTTTGTAAAATAAATTGAAGCACACAGGTTCCATTACGTCAATCAGATAAAGAAGTTTTATACTACAGGGTACATGCATTATTGACAGAAATAGGAATTGGGGTAGAAGTACCATGTGAAAGACGGACAGAGAGGATACACAAGGCTGAGCAAAAAGAGTTGTTAAAGAATTTTTTAAAAAAGAGGGAGTTGGCTATGTAGTAATAAGGAAGAAAAGGTACAGAAAAAAGTGGATGAAAAAGTTCAAGTGGGAAAAGGTTGAATAAAATGGAAGGACAGAAGAATGAACAAAGCAAAAATGAAAAATGCAGGTCAAAGAATTTTAAGGCAGTGGCAGTTATATGGGCAGCCAAATAAGAGACTTCACAAAAAAAAAAAAAAAAAAAAAAAAAAAAAAAAAAAAAAAAAAAAAAAAAAAATATATTAAGCAAAAAGGCCATAAAAAGAAATCAAGAAGGATTGCTACAGCCAATAAAGTGTTTGTGACGGGAGAGAGGAACCAAAAAAGTTGATGATGGGTCCAGTTCCAGCATCAACAAGCTTCAGAAAAGCTATAGCACCGGACAACAAAGATGATGCAATCTACAGCAGAGAAAGTAAAGAAACACAAGCAAGGATAGTCCACATCATCAGAAACACAGGAGAAACACACTAAGGCCCCACACCGCCTAGGGATACATGTAGACAAGATATCATTACGGAAGTCACAGCATCATGAAGAGTCCAAGTGCTGCAGCTGCTTGAATCATTGGTAGATCAAGGTCAGCAGAAACCAAAAGCTACAGCACTGAAGAATGATAGGTTGGAGTTGCATAAATGCAATGGACTGTTGCCTTGACAGTTAAATTAAAGTTTGTTGGTGTTTCCCAAAACTGGTCTTGAGTGGGATATTGTCGACTGAAGATTAGGTTTTGGTAACTGGCATGTTTGAGTTTTTGTCATCGATTAGACAAGCCTGTAGACTCTAATTAAATTGGATTAAATTGTTGAATTTATAGCAATTGTAGGAACAGCTGGTGTTTAAACCCGGTTCAGTTAGATGAATATTAAACCCCTCACAAGGTGGTGAGGCAGAATAATTTTAAAGAGATTTTTTTTTCCTGTGTCTCTTTTCTTAAAGTTAGAAATTCTTGTAGTGATACATTACAAGAACACATAGTGATATACTATGAGAAAACACATTATTTTTATTAAAATTTGAGCCAGCTAAGTTATTCGTACCCACAAAAGGTGTTGCACAGATATCACATGAATCACTTTCAACAACATTTTCAATGCAATGTCATGTCTTATCAGATCAATTAACAGTCACTAACAATGCTTGCTATTGAGGTAACTATTGAGCTAACTGCTTGCTATTGAGATTAAATATAGTCTCAATAGCAAGCAGTACTTTATCTGAGTATTTTGCTGTCCAGTCCTTATGTATTCAGTATCACTTTTGCTGTCTAGTCCTCGGCCACAAGCAGAGGTGGTGGCAAAACCAGACTGAAGACTGAGCACAATGACTAAAACGTAAAATATGGAGCCTGTAACATAATATACCCAGTACTCATCTGCAGTTCTTTTGTTCTGCGTTTCCTTTCAGATAATCAGTGCCTCTTACCTACAAGAGTAAATGACATTCTTGACTTAACTGATGTTTTCAGATTGGAGGTAGCCAAATATTTTAACAGCAGATGAAAAAGTTCTATTAGACGGTAAAGATGATAGCAAAATGTCTATGATAATGCAAAATGGCTAGTGCTGGCCTTGGAAGAGCCTTAAGTATATCTGGGAATTTATTTATTCAGAACTTGGATAAGCCTTAAACAAGTGTGGGAAATAGGCATAAATATAAGAACTAACTAAGGTAATACAATTCAAACTTAAACTCATCAGTGTGCAATAGAAACAAGACATGTCTTTAGTCATCAATCTTATGCTACATCACAGATAATATGTAGCAGACAATAGCTAAGCTTTATGATGATAGCCATGAATTTGATGGTTTTCAGTTATTCTAAATAAAAAGTTAATTTTTATAATTAATAGCATTTACAAGGTTCGTACACATTTCTGCACAAGGAAATTAAGGACTTTTAAGGACCTATGAGCAAATGGGAATTGAATAAATTCAATTAAAAGTATTATCAATGCCCGAACTTCATTTTTGTAATACCATTCTAAAAAGAAAATAGATCTGTAAGTAGGATGAATTATTATTAAACGTGAATTAATTAAGAAAATTATTAATACGTTAGAGAATAAAATCAACTTTATAAAATGTATCAAGTTGTAATGTTTTAGTTAAACTAACAAAGTTTTATTTTAATTTAAATCTTTCTATCTCTTCTCATTTTCAACTTCCCGTTAGAAAGAAGCGCACGTTTTCAGCTTATGCTAATTTGAAGTGGAGCCAACGACTATTTAAGCAAGAGGTAGAAACCTCTCAGTGTGACAGAGCTTTTAGTCTCAGACCACGATCATTTTATTCGACGCTCTCCTGACTAGCTAGCATTTAAATTCTAAGCCATAGTGCTTTTACGTAATTGCTTATTGAAATAAATCCAAGTGCATCAGTATTAGTAAATCTTGCTACGCACCATTTAGTTAGAGGCCAACCTCGCGTTATAAGCTCTGTGAGCGATGACTATTTACTTTCTATTTAGCTTTAGTTTTAAATTTATCTGATTGTTCCAGGGGTGTTTGTGGGACCCCAAAAAATCCCCTGAAACTTTTACGGACTTACTACCGACATTTTGGAGTTTCGAGAAGGGGGGGAGAAATGAAAAATTACAATTATGAAGTATTGAATGACCTAATTATAAAAGTTCAATGAATTACTTTTTTTGCAAAATTAATAACCATAAATTTTCAAACATATACACTACTACATTTTATGTAAATATTGTAAATTACCTGAATTAATAAATTAATTAAATTACCTGAATTAATTCTTTAAAAAAAATTATCTAATTTTTGCTGCTTTTTTTTAATTTTCTGATGTTTGTGGGCTTGTCTTTCTTTTGTGGTGAACTTCATAATTGCAGGAAGGTTGACTTTTATTTTCCTCATTTACAGTTGAAGAAATTTCCTCGAGAACTGCACATGCTTTTCTGCTAATGTTGAAGGTTTTTCAGAGACTTTTATAGGTGACTTATCTGAAATACATGTTTTTAAGTCCTCTTGATATGTTTTCCAACTTCTGTTCATATTCAGTAAGAGATCTTTGTGAATTGGATCAGTCATTGGATTTTTTTAGCCATATTTTTCACATGAGGATATTTAATAGTCTGCACTGCATCTAGGGAATCAATCTTAAGAGAGTAGTAGAGAGTTCTATAGTCTTAAGAGAGTACTTAAGAGAGTTCTATAGTCAGTGACAAGTGTATCCATTAAGTTGAATGCACTTTCCACTAATGGGCCATGGAAGCAGCTAAGGCAGGCTTTGACCAATTTAGCCAATGTAGGATACTTATAATCATTTGTGAAATCATCTTTTAAATTAAAAACTTTAGACCAATATTTATCAATTGTACACTTGACTTGATTTCCACTTTCATCAGATGTGTAGAGTATTTCTTTGGTGATATCAATATCACTCTGGTATAACCTTATTTCAGCTTCTACTTTTGACTTTTCATTATCACTAAAAATATGGGACATAAAAGATGATAATTTTTCAAAAGCTAATATTGTACTGATTTTACCTCTTAGCTCTGGATCTAATGCTGTAAAACTAATTAGATATGAATTTTTAAGGGGTAATTTCTGTTTCATATGCTGTGCTGTATTAGTATAAGCTTTCATCAGAGAAATTTGGAATTCTTTTGCTATTGGATGATTTTTTGATAATTTCTTCAGGAGAGTGGAAGTTTCTGCACCAGTAAATATTACTTTACTAGGTAGATGGAATTCTAGATTTGTGACATCAACCTTTAATAAATCATTATAAGACGTGCACTCTATATTTTCTGGTTTCATAAAAAAAGAGAAAAATTTTGCCATCAATTTATAAATACTGGAATGTATTAAATGAAGCATTGGTTTTTTTGTTTCAAATAATTTAATATATGTGTTGAACTCTGGTAATACTGCTGAATATAATGCCATATGCAATAAAGTTTTGTTTTGCATAACAAATAACCCATTTAGTATTCTTTTTTTCCGAGCTAAAGCATCCTTTGTGAGTTGTTGGGAATGCAAGCAAGAATACACCCCTTCAACAATTTTTTTCTGAGCTGCAGAAATATTTCTTTTATTGTATACAGTTTCAACATAAGAAAAATAATCCCCTTTATCAGTTTTATCCAAGTAGTGAAAATAAAATGCAATAAGAGCATCCCACAGATCTTTGATTCTTTCTAAATCACATAAAATGTACACCCACCTATGGTCTGGTCTCTTCAAGGGCTTAAGATTTTTAATGGCAAGGGATTCACAGATTTTGAAAAAATTTTCTCTTTTACTGCAGCTTTTCATATCAAAATAGATGTCATCAAACAAATCTTATAAGTATCTATCAAAACATGAAGCAAATTTTTTTTGCACAGTTATTAGCTGTGTGACATGTGTCACCATCAATATCTAATAATTGGGGTGCTATGTTTGATCGTAGTCTGGTTTCAACACCCTTTTTTTTTCCATGCATGGTGTTACATGAGTCCATTAATCCACTAATTAAGTTTGCCCATGGAATATTATTATCTTCAATAGTATTAACAACTGCTTTAAAAACAGCTTCTGAATTGCAAGATTCCATCTTTAGAGATGCAAAATGATGAACTACAACTTCATTTTGATTGTTGTCTTGTCATAAAACTGCACCAATATTGCCAGTATACTTTCTTGAACATTACTAGTACTTTCATCCAAATTTAGAGAAAATGGAGTCTCCTTTAAGGTTTTAATGATATTTTCCTTAATAGTTTTTGCGAGCCCATATTTCATCTTATAACATGCAGTAGTCCTGGACATTTCCAACGAGTTTAGTGCCGTCTGATCGCGGCTCAACTGTTTGCAGAGTTCAATTCAATTGGGAGCTACATTGAAAGAAAGAGAATTCTCGGCGATAAACGATGTTATTAATACCTCTTGGCGTGCTTTTCTTGTCACTATATCCAATGGCCGAGCATCAGTCTCCAGTAAGTCATCAGTATTTTTTGAATTAGCATAATTACTTAAAGTCATTGAATGTCTAATGCACTTTTATTATTTTATGTGCGTCACAGTTTTAGAATGATTTGTAAAAGCTTTGAATCCTTCACCACCATACTTCAGCAGTGAGGTGCAAAAAACACAATATGCTTGTCCAGCAACATTTATTTTCTTGCACCATATGCCGATGGTATCCCCATTACCATCTCTCCGTTCAATCCAATTCCACCTAAATGCATTCCGGACACCTTCTTCTAATTGTATAATATCACTATTTATATCGAGAAATTTCATAGTGAAATTCTCTTGCGTACAAAAATAAAAAATATTTCAATAAACGAAACGAAAAATTTACACGTGCATCAATAAATGAAACGAAAATTTTACACAGCGGAGAAAAAAAAGTTGCGAAGCGATCAATGACAAATAGCTAATACGGCGAAAAATCTCCCTTCTCTACTTATTGGCGCCACGCCAGGAGAGATAAGATCTTTGAACCCAGAGTCACGGATCGCACACCTGGTCGAACGAAGTCTCTCCCTTTTTTTCTGCCGCGCCTACTTGCCGAAAAGAATCGAGAAGAGAATGTCCGAGAACCTGGGGAATGAGTCATAACTCGCAACAAGGAAAGAACAAAAAAGAAGTTTTCTCCCCCTTTTCACGCATTATCACTACCTTTGGAGAAAGAAAGGAAAAGTTTTCACCACATACACTGGCCTTGCGTTTTGTGCTTTCAAAGCAAACAAAATTACCCAGATCAAAATAAATAATTCATTATTATTCCTACTTCCTTTTGAACGACGATCCCCGGAATTTCCGGGTATCGAAGTTCAAAATCCCCGGAATTCCGGGGTTTCCCTGAAGCACAAACACCCCTGCATTTTAGACCCAAGTGTGGTCTTTTACTTTCTGTATCCCTCCCGAGTTGGGAAGTGGTTGTAAATAATTGTGATCTAATAAAACAGGATTTTAAATCCCTTTCAAGTGCAGTTCTTCTACTACTTAATCACAGTATCTACCACCAGAACATAGCTGCATTCAGCTCCCTGTTCCAGATCAGGACTTAAGGAGTTCACGAAGATGTTTGCCAAGAATATGTACCGAACACTCAGTCCTGACAAAGTAGCATGAAATATTTTACATTTATAATAGTTGGACATATTTGAAAGAAGATAAGTGACATTTTATTTATGTTCTGCTACCAGCTAACTTTATTTATATATTTATTTATTTTTGTATGTTTCATTTTTGTCACATACTTGCTCAGTCTAAAAGTTTAGTAAATAGCAAGTAGATTTTATGTCAAAAGGCATAGATTAAAATAGAAGTAAGATCTAATCAGCATGATTCATAAAAAAAAAAGATCACCCTGTCACTGCTGCTGCTTGCCTAGAGACAGATCTGCTGATTAGAACAAACCTAAAAGGCCTGATGTAGGCACGGTTAGCAAGATTTGAAAGTTAGTTGGGCTCTGTCTGTCGCAGTTTGTGTCGTAGCTTCATGTAGGTCCAATAACCCACTAAAGCACCACAGGTAATAAGTTGTTTTGTATTGTTTTAAGTCTCATTAGATGCAAAAAATAAGTTTTACATGAATTTTTACATTTTTGTGTTTTATTTTGTGAACATGGTAAGCATTAATAAAAGGCAATAACTCGCTTTAATATGCAGAGCTAATTTTTAAGGGTAAACAATTAGTTATAAATAATTAAATTAGGTAGTTAGATAACCTTAGTCATTATGGGTTTACATGGCCAATATAAAATTTTATTTATTTTTTAACAATATTTGCTAAAAAAGCCCTATTAAAATCGCAATCTAATAAAATTTCACATTTAAAATACATATAATTTATGACATTGATTCTTAAATGATATTAGAATAATTACACATTGAAAGGTACAAAACATTTATGTTTTGTAACAATAAAACTCAACAAAATATTTATGCCTCTTTTTAATTTGAAGCCTTCCCAGACATTTTGGCTAATTTAAATCGATTTCCTTCTCTTTAAGCATCTTTTCTAACAATCAGAAAATTGTCTCAATATGCAAACCAGTGTTGTCACTAGTTTCTGCATGCTTTATCTCCTAATTTGTCAACCTCTGTATATAGCTGTAAGGGTTTACTTGATCTGGTAAAAGTTAAATATTTTAAAATCTCCTGACAGACGTGAAGCAAATTACCACTATGTCTGAGAGTAACTACAATGTCAGACAAAGGTTTAAATAAGTCTCTTATTTAATATGAACTTAGAACATAAAGCATGTTTTGATGCTAACAAAATCAGTTACAGCTCGTGGTAATGTAAATAAACAAGAACAGTCAAATTCAAACTAAAAATGTGGACTAGTAGTTAACTATGCAATTTAATTTTAATTTAAGCTGGCTCTCTAACTCTATCATATGAGGAAATAGAAATGGGAAACTATACTAAAGGCTGAAATCATAAACAACTGGATAATTTATATAATAATAATTGTACATATATTTGAAGAATAATTTATGTATTCAGTTTATTTCTTCAACACATTTCCTTTTAATTTTAGAATTTTTGGATTTAATTGAGGATTTCTGTTATTCTAAAAAAACTAAATGCATTTAGAATGTATAGAAAATGCTCTTAATTTTATTTCTTTAGCAATATCAAAATTCAGAAGAAATATGAAATATATATATAGTAAGGGCTGGTTATAAAGCTGATGTGGCAGAAGTTTTAGAATTTAGTGACAAACAGAGCAACAAAATCTAGAAATGTCATAACGTTTAGAATTTAGAGCAAGCACTGGAAGCAGAATTTAGAAAAGCACTAGGCAGCAGAATTTAGGTTAAACAGAGATTGCATCAGGTGGGAAAATGCCTAGCTCCAGTTCTGTATGATGCATTAAGGCATATTATATGAATCTTTTAAATTGACAGTTTTCAATTTCTTTATTAATAAAAAAATGCATTTCTATAACGCCTGTCCATGT
>KK112762.1:529759-542441 GCA_000611955.2 Stegodyphus mimosarum
ATCAAAGAGAAAAAAACTTAAATCCTGGTTTAAGGAATCTAAAGCAAGTTTTTCTGAGGGATTTACAATTGTTGCTTGGTTTTTCAAATAACAGCAATCTAAAAATAAAGAGAGTGGAGAAAAAGTGAAGATCAGTTCCACATATTATAAAAAACATATTTTATACCCAATTTCCAAATATGAGATACTTTCTATTTACACACAGTGTGATTAATCAGTTGAACTGCAAGACAAAGCAAGCAGTGACACGGCAAAATCTACTGTTAATTTCCTATAAAGCTTTTCAAGAGCAATGGGATAAAATACCTGTTCTGACACTACAAAAGGCTTTGTTGTCTTGGAAATTATGGTGTATAAAGGTAGTGAAGAATAAGGGTTATCAAATAGAACATTCAAAACAAAGTTTTAAGTAGAATATTTCAGTAATTACAATGAAAATTGTCTAAAAAATGTGCGAAAAGCCTCTGTATGAACGTAATAAGTAGCTGTGTTTATTAACCAGTGAGTTTAATATGTGGCAAGTACTGTATAACTCATAACATATTGCTGCAACTGAATGAGCATTATCTACTGATACCTAAATAGCACTGAATTATACATGCTGTTTAGGTATCAGTAAACAATTTGTACTCGTACATCAATACACAGATAACCCTCATATAACACAGTACATTAGGTTCCTAGAAAATGCCATGTTGTGTGAAACCATGTTGTACGAGACTTAGAGCCAACACAAAAATGAAGGTTACGTTCCAAAAACTTACTAAAAACAAATATTTTTTTAAATTCTACATAAACAACTTAATTTTTATTAAAAGTATACATGTATGTGTAACACAAAACAAAAAATGTTATATATTTTAACACAACTTTAGTTTAATAAATTTCTTCACCATCATTGCTCAGTATAATCAATTCAGAACATTTTTTCGATGGAATGACATTCTTTCAGAATTTTTTGCTTCATTTAAAATTCTGGCATCTTCTTCCCTCTTTAAAAAATCTGTAATTTTACTTTGCTTGATAGTTCTTACCAGGTCATTGAAAATTTCTCATTACAGAACTAGACAATTTTTCAGCTCCCTTCTGAATTTTCAGCTTCTTTCAGCTGAAGTGTCTGCATTCAAGAAAAATGACTCAAGATTTTCAGCTAAGCTGAGGTTTTCTCTTAATTTGTTTAATGCTAAATTATTAACTGCAAAATCTTTATCAATGCTAGTGTCCTCAGACTCAATTTTATTCACAACTTCAGATGCCATTTCCATCAAATCTGCTTCGTAAATTTCTTCCTCCAATAATAAATCTTAAACGTCCTCAATAGCCATAGCCACAAAACCTTTACCTCCGACTGATTTAGCAAGTTTTCATATGCCACTAATTTCATTTTCTGACAAATTTTTATTTTCTCACACTTTGCTGGCTGAAGGTTTTTGAGTGAAGGACTGATGGGTCTCATGAATGTTAAATTATAAAACACGTTTAAACACGAAAAGATTTAACACAAAACGATGCAGAATATAAATGAAGTTCATTGTAAAAGATCCTCTTTTGCACTCAGCACTAGAAACAGGTATACAGTTTACTGATTGCAAAAGTTTCCGCAATGCAGAATTTATTTCTTTTCCATTCCCTTAAAGTTTGTATTTTTATTTTTATTTTTTTCAATGTTTTCTATTTCAACTGAAGAATGCCATATCTTCTTCCAACATGCAACAATATTCCAATATTTGGTAATAAATGTAGTTTTTGGTGCATCCTCTTGTTTCATGCATATCTGAAAATACCTAGAGGTGAGGTCTAGCATCATCATGTATTTTATGAATTTAATTTTCCTAATTATTTCTTCACTTATTGGTAAAAGAATAAACCAGATATTTTGTTACGCTGTTCAGTTTTCTGTAGTAAACAAGCAAAATGCCTTCCTTTAAAATCAGTGGGTGGGATGAGGACTTTATTTCTAAACTCAGAAGTGCCGGAGCCCTATGTAAAACCGTTAGGAATGATGCATAAAAATTGGTATGGACAAAATAATAATAATTAAAACAATTATGAGAAATTTTAATAAATAAATATAAAATACATTATTAATTGCTATTAAATAAATTAAATGTAGACACATAATCAATTAAATAAGTTGTAAATATATTATAAAAATTAAATCAGTTGTGAAACAAATGTGATGTGAGAAAATTAATGATATGGTAAGTTATGAAGGATAAAAGATGAGTAAATAATGTAAATAATAAATTCCACTTTTTTTATATATATATCATTTATATCATTCGTGATATATGCTTTTAAATCAGTTAATCAATATTGATCTTTATATCTGAATAAAAATATTTATCCTAAATAATTTTTTTACAGAAAAGCAAAAATTAATAGCTACATTTTTAAGCAGATTTTTTAATTTTATCTGTCTTCCCATAAGCTATGTTTTGAGCATTAGATTTTATCCAAGAAACTATTAAAAAAAATAATAAAAAAAAGGTTTTTGGTGATGGGCATTAAATACTTATACAATTACTAGAAAACCCGGCGATCATACAAAATGACAGCTGTTCTAGATATTATAAATTGTAATTAAAATGATTTGTGCAAAGGTGTCTGCTAATTCAAACTGAATTACCCAGGGCAGGCAAGCGGTGAGGATGCCCCTTTGCTTACTGCCCCACGGGGTTTCTCCCTTCTACTTGCTTAATATCTTAAAGCAGAGTGCAATGAAGGAAACCACTGGCAATACATTTCTTTCTCTGCTCAGTGGTTTCTTTTTGTCGAGAAAGCCGTTTTTGTGCAGCCTTATCTCCTTTTTAGTGCTGTATTTTCTAGGAGACATTCTTAAAAGAAATTACATTAAGGCGTAGTTTTTATGTGAAATAGATGATTGCCAAAGTAAACAAATGTTCACCTACCCCCTGACATGCTTAATTTGCATTCAGCCTTAAATTGTTTCAAAAACTGATGATTGCTAATGCAAAGAAATGTTCACCTTCCCCCTGACAGGCTCAATTTGCATTCAGTTGTAACCATTTCAAAAACAGATGACTGCTAATACAAACAAATGTTCACGTTCCCCCTGACACACTTGATTTGCATTCAGTTGAAAATTCAGTTTAAAATACAATGTTGGACTAAAATCAGGCAAATTTTAAACTCTTTACGCGAAAGGATATTTAGCATAGGAGTTCGGGTAAACCTACCTGATGAGATGTACTATGCACAACTCATTAGTTGGTTTCGTCTCCTTTAATTTCTCAACGTTTGCAAGTTTCTAGGTAATTCATATGTAAATATAGTTAAATGCATCATAAGCAACAATCGTATGAATTAAGAATATTTAAATACCATGATAATTTAATTAAAACAATGATAACTGTTGTGATAAAATTTATTTTACTATTTGAATGCAGTGGCGACTTCACCGCATTGACTAGTACAGTTACGCAAGCAACCAATAAACTATCAGCAACAAACAGATATTTAAGCCACATATAATAAAGATTTCCAAATATTATGCTTCAAATTTAAAAAAAAAAAAAAAAATCTGAAAGTCACAGACACATACACGTTTTGAAAGCATTAGCATTTGGGCTCCTGCTACACTGTATTAAAAATATTTAAACACAGCATATCTTTAGAATTTTTGATAGACAGTCTCATGCACTGGAGATAAAAATGTTTTATTCCCCACAGTGTTGTCACTGCTCACTTTATTAACCAGTTATATTTTAAGTGATATAGGTCTCACTTTACTAACCAGCGAAAAGAAAATGAATTTTGACTAAAAATCGTTGAGATTTTTAATCAAAAATTCATTAAAGTTTTATAAAATATGAAATAGACAGTAAAACGAATTCTGAATTAAGGCTTCTAGATGCCCATGTTTAGGTGTAGGACTATGTTATTCAAAATTTGAGTCTTTTTTTTTTTTTCACAATGTGAGAAACATATATACATTCATGTAGGTTCTTCATTATTTAGTTTCTTTAAATATTATACAGAGCAATAATATTTGGTGGCAACAATTTAAAAAGCGATACAGCCGTATATAATGAATTGATGCAAAATGCTGTTTCAAGACTTATAGCCCTTTTTGGCTAAAAAATACCGAAGATTATTATGTGCTCCTGAAATTTAAGCTTTTTGTTGAGACCATTATCTTATTTTTGCATGAAATTCTCTTGAAAACTCTCTAAAAAATTAGATTTCGATGACATTTAAACATATATTTAACAAAATACATCCTAAGCAGATTTTTAATTTACCGGAAAAGAAAAATTGTCTGAGGCTGATTTTTTGCATAATTTAATAATAAGATGGTGTAACATGCACAAAGATGCATGCATCTTCTCACTAGGCTTAGCAAAAATATATCTTAGTCAATTTGGAGTTTTTGTCAACTTCTAATTTTGTAATTACTAAATTCTTAACATTATTTATGGTACTGAAATTCAGTTTTACACATCGCTTAAAAGGTTTAAAATATGCAGAAATTTAACAGGTAATAAAAAAGTTTATGCATAAGATGAGTTTTAATTTTAATGCACTGTACTAGTTTCTTAATTGAGCAAAAGTAATTAAGCTTCTAAACTTTTAATTACGAGTACCAGGAAAACGATATATAAATATAACATTGAAATAAATAAAATACGGAACTACTCTTATATCAGTCCCCGGTTGGCGACAAATTTCTCGCCAACCACGACACGCCATTACTATCTAAATTTTTTGTTTACATTTCGGACTTTAAGCCTAAAATGTCTCCAAAAATGCGGTTTTTACACACAATTTACGCTATAAGTCCAAAATAAAAACAAAAAATTTACATAGTAAAAGTGTGAAGTTTCTCACCAAAAATGTTTGACGAGAAACCATGTACACAGCGATCTGTTTTAACTTTAAAAAACATCAGAGAATTGCAGAATTCGTGGCACTGCGCTGAAATAATCGCATAGCTCTGACCTGGCTAAAATAAACTAAAATAACAATACATTTCCACAAAAATATACTTCTACCAGCACACCAGTGAACAAATCATTCATTATTAATAACATAATTCCCTTAAAAACCATGTGCACAGCGATCTGTTTTAACTTTAAAAAACATCAGAGAATTACAGAATTCATGGCACTGCGCAGAATTCGTGGCACTAAGCAGAAATCATGACATTCTGCAAACCTCGCTAAAATAAGTTAAAATAATCACAATAAATTAAAAAAAATATATACTGTAAGCATAAACACAAACCGTGAAGAAATAATTCATTAATAACACAATCATCTTAAATACAATATTCATTAAATACATTACAAAATGCATTAACATTCCCTGAAATACACGAGAAAAAACATAGCTTCACTTACCATTCAAAATTCTTTCGGAATTATGACACGTCATGCTCGGCTTCAAAACTCCTCACCAAAAATGTCTGATGAAAAACCATATAGAAAGCAACTAGCTACTGCAGGAAAACCAAGATCCAAACCTCAGACTTCGTTGAGAATTACACTCTTCACCAGCAACAGTATGTCTGCAAACCCACACCACTCCATCAGAAACACCCTTTCTTTTACGAACCTTCATCTCAGCTCCGCATTTCTGACACGTCATATTCCGCTTCAAAAACCCGGACTCCCATAAAAAATCCAAAAATACACTTCTATCACCATACACACAGCCGTGAACAAAAGATTCATTAACTACACCCACATCGTACCGTCTCAAACTAAACTTATCCCGAACACAATCCATAATGCGCGGCTGAAACTTTTCAACCACTTCCTTCAATCTAAGACACGCCATTCCCACGCACACACCGAAATTCCAAAACCAGAACAAAACCACGGCACTCACTCAACTTTCAACGTCAAAAGGGTTGCTATACCAAACAAATCGCGCCAAAACACAGCACAGAACACATATCACCACATTTGGCGACCACATTTATCCGGGAAGCAACCGGGGACTTATATCAGAGTAGAGCCTAAAATACTTATGCCTACATGGAAAAAACATGCAAATTTTAAAAATATAAAAATTCAAGTTTTCTGATAAATTCTTTCCGTATTTGTTAAACTGAATTGTTAACAAGTTTTAAATTACTGAAGTTCAATTTCATCAGTGTATTTGCTATTCAATGATACTAACCTTTAAAGTTTTAAAAATAAAAAAAATTAACATTTGCATGATTTGTCAGAAAATATATCATGCAATAATACTTCTTCCAGAAAAAAAACTTGAATTTTGTATCTGCATATATCTTTATCAGAACAATTCTTATATTCCACCATATTGGTTTAATTGATCTTATTTTCAGTGCATAAATCAAAGGAAAGTTAAATGATATAAATATCCGTAACTGTTGAAATAAATTAACATAAATGACATTTTTTAGCTTTATATTTTTTTTAAATGTTAGAAAAAAGTGTGATAAATTATATATTAAAACATATAAATACAAAAGGTAATAAAAATTTATATACATAATGTTAAAATATTAATGTAGTGTATTTTTTCACACACATTACAAATTAAGCAGTTTTTTTTCCTAAACTGTTCCTAATAAATGCTTGAAATATGAAATATATACATAATATTCAAACAAAGCTATTTTATATCAGTTAAAAATTGAAAATTTTATTAAAAACATACATTTTTAAATCAGTCTGAATTCAGATAAATTAGGTTGGCATTTTGTTAAACTAAGTTGTTAATAAATTTTAAACTCTTTAGTTTCATTCTTCTAACACTGTTAATCAATCACTTTCATGTAAGCCATTTATGAAGAAGGTCACTGAAATATTTTCGGCAATGCAATCAAACCCCAATCTTCTATTTGTTCTTTTCTCTGTTTTGACTGGCTGTCCACTGCGCTATGATGACCTGTTACTAGCCACGATCGCACATACATTGCTGGCTGAAGATTTTTGAGGAAAGGCTGATGAGTCTAATGAACATTAAATTAGAAAGAATTTTCACACGAAAAGATGTGCTTTGTGGATTACAAATTAAGTTCATTGTGAAAGATCTACTATAAAAGTTCCTGTAATGCAAAATTTATTTCTTTCCATTAGTGTCTTTAAAAACTCTAAATTCCCTTAAGGTTTGTATTTCATTCAGATGGAACATTTCGCAAAAATTTTCTATTTCTACTTCTTCGTATGTTACATCACAGATTGAAAAAGACCAAAATTTTGGGTTGAGTGCATTTATTTCTTTTATAATTTCTTCAAATTCAGTGCCGATGTTTTAAGCACGAACAGACAGTAGCCTACTTTTTATCATATCAGCAAGACATCTGTGTAGTTAATTATACTAAATTTTAAGAAGAGGTTTCCCGTTTTTGCTTTGGCTCACTACTTTGAACTTCCTATTCCTGAATGGGTATGAAATAAAGAAGAGTTGCAGAGAATCGTGGTGAGACAGAGCTTTCTTTTTGACCATGACTCTCTTTGACTGCTCATATAATTATAGCCATCAAGGGGAATGTGTGTCAGGAGCAAAAAGAGTCCTGAATCTGATTCCTAAGAATGAACGTAAGTTGCTGGTGGCACTTTTCGCCTTCCCCCCAGTATTTGGTTATATTAGTAGGTATTATGGGAAGGCAATAGTAGAGAACATGCTTGAGCAGTTTATCTCAGTATTTTACTCTATTATGCTTGCTGTCACTTAACGCACATTTAAGAATATATGGTTCCCTTCTTGTCAGGATAACTAACTGTACCCATTGATAATAAAACACTAGATATGATGGCATGATGAGAAACTTAACACGTTTCTAAACAAGCTCACTACCCTTTTTAAAGGTACAGATTTCCACAGGGAATCCAGCGCACGAGACTGACTATCGAAAATTCTGAGTGAATTCTTGAATGTCTCATATTCTCATGAGCTTGTATCCTCGGGAAATAAAGTATTGCCATGTTGCAAGGTCTTTCTTATTGTTAAAATACAATGTTACGAATTCTAAAGATTTTATTTTTTTTAATTGTAGTTCAGTTTCATAAAAAGAAGTAACAAAGTTCAGATTATTTAGAGCTCTGGCTAGAATTGTAATTTATCTTAAAAGTTGAGAAGTACTGGAGTTGGGCTCCAGTGCAATTTAAGTACTGGGTGGGATATTATTTTTCTTTCAACAGAGTGCTACAAAAGTTTCCTTTTCCTAGTTAGCTACAGGGCCAGTTTAAAAGGCTGCTTATAGGGATTATAAATTTATTTTTCAGCATTTCTGCAATTTCCTCCTTGACCTTATTATACAGGTAGGGTTTTGCTCAGCAGGCGAGGGTTTCCAATTTTTGTATGTGATTTAGTCAACTCTGGGTCATGGGGTATCATCAAATAAACCTGAAAAATTTCTTACCAATTATTCCAACTTTGCTCTCTTATCTATGTTCAGTTCCTTCAAAGTACAGTTCAAAGCCAGTGGCAGCACTATTTTCTTTTTTTAACTACATCTTTATTCCTTACTTCATTCCAGTAGAAAGCTAAAAATTACTTTTTGCTTCAGCAGCTTTCAAAAAATCGATGCCCAGTAATATTATGCCAGTTAATAAGAAACAAAAGATGTTGCATGATGGTTACATTTCGAATATGGCAAAGCACATGACAGCTGTATGTCTAAAAGCAGAGATGCCTTTCTGGAAGATTATTTAGGACAAAGCAGCTTATAGCTTCATTAGACATGGGGAAAACCACATAAACATCCATGCTACCAGTCCATTCAGCTGGATTTAGCTTACCAATGTTTAGAAGTCTTAACCACTTAGCCAGTGAGCCATCGCATGGTTGATTTGTGGTCATTGAGTGTCTAAACACTAGCACTCCAGTGGGTAGTTAATTGTTGCAGGGCAAACTTTCACTTAGCTTGCAATAGAATTGCATATGAAATCTCTAATACGTTAGCCACTTCTGAGTATGACTCACTCATGTTTGGGGTAATATTATGGCCTCAATGAAAAAATGAAATTTCATTTTGGAAGAACAAAGGCTGTCTCTAGATGATGAAAAGCTAGAAGAAATATATATATATTTATACTGTTTTATCTATAAGAATATACAACAGCTTTGTTTAAATTATGTCAAAAACTATCATAAAAAGTGATACTGATTTTGAATAAATTTTTAGAGATAAATCGCATACAAGCATTTACTAACATTTGGTTAGCTTTTACTCTTAGATAATTTTGTAATTATAAAAATCCATAAATTATTTGTTAGTCTAATCTGATTATATGAGTAAAACTATCACCCAGATTTGGATAACAAGGTATTCAACAAGTTAAATAATATTTTTACTTTAGGAGCATACAGACTTGCATTAACTTACTTGAAAAATGCCTCTATCAGTTCTTCACTTCTACAAGAAGACCTGATTTTTCTTAAGACATGCAAAGAAGGTTGTTTTTTCTTCAGTTCTTGTACATATTCTTTAAACTAAAGAAAAATATCAATTTCATTAAAATATTAATAGTCAGAAAACTATACATCAAAGTTAAAATAAAAAGAAAAGAAAAAGAAACAATAAGAAATATGTTACACAAATATGTTACATCTTTTTTATAAAATAAGCTGGAAAATTCTTCCTTAATATTTCTAATGCATACACACAATTGTTGTTGAAAATGCAGCAATAGTGTTGTTCTGTAATACAGCACTTAAAAGAACAAGAGATCACTTTGAATTTTTATTTTTATTCAAGTTATAAAAATCACAGATATTCTTTTCATAACATAATTTATATGAAGTAAAGAAACACAGGTAAAATCAAAGTTCACACTGTCATGTTATTAATAATAATAAAATATATATATGAGGAAGAACACAAAAGTAACTGGAACTGTTCTCCTCCTCATGTGTACATGTAGTGCAAGGTTGCACCTTTAGCACGCTGTATGAGGTGCTCTTCTGAATTCTGAATCAGCATGCTAAGTGCCATCAATCGACAAAATCCCATGTGATTTCTTTGGCAGTTCTGTGCATGTCTGTAGTGAAATGACATGAAGAAATAGCAGACTCTCATGAACAATGTGTGGCTGTGAAGTTTTGTCCTTACTTAGTAAGAATGCAGGCTGAATTCACTTAATGCTTCCAACAATAGATGAATGCTTGGACAAGTGCATTAGTACCGTTGAAAATGATTAAAGTTCTATTTGTAAAAAAATAAAACCCATACTTTTTATCAGAAAATTCAGTTACTTTTCGGTCCTCCTTTGTATATCTATACGTAATAAAAAAAGACATAAAAAAGCTGTTTGGCATAGAAGGTAGATCCATATTGATGAGGAAGTATTCCGATTGCATAGAATCTTAAAATGTACAATTCATAATGACCAAGAAACTTAGTAGTCAAGGCAGATTAAATTGCATTTTTATTTAAATTGGCATTTATGGCCACAATTTACTTGGCACTGTAATCATGCCTATTTCCTGAACATTCACAGTTTTGACACTATTGCAATAGAAAGAGAGCACAGTGAAATTGTATCCAAGAAGCACAGAAAGTGAAGCTAAAAGTGTGCATTTATCCAATATGGCAGTCTGTTAACCCCTTCCGGTATTATGACGAGTCTAGCTCGTCATCAGTGTTTCATGCCATATGCACAATGACGAGCTACACTCGTCATGCGACTAAAGTTACTGTTGAATGTGATAATTAATTTAGTTTAAAATTTCTAGTGTACTGAATTTGACAACACTTTTGTTACTTGTGGAAATATCACATATCGCATATCACTATCACATATTGTTTACCGTTAGAATTTCTTGGTACAAGACGCGGCGAAATTGTTGTTAGTCTGTAAGATTTCATTCTTGTAAACAGTTGGTGTGAACATCGGTCGATATATATTTTTGCTAAAAGAAAAAACGTGTTGTATAATAAATACCATAATGGATAAGAGTAGTACAGAGTACGAAGGTCAAGGTCATTGGAGCGATTATGAAGAATCAGAAGAAATAAGTGTACATTTACCTGATACTGATAATGAAAGTAATGATAGTGAAATATTACGAAGGAAGCGAAAACGTGCTAGGCAACTAATAAGTGATGATAGTGAACCTTCTGGAATCGCACAATGATGAGTGTAACTCGTCATTGTGCGTATGGCATGAAACACTGATGACGAGCTAGACTCGTCATAATACCGGAAGGGGTTAACAATGTGTAAAAATGGATATTAATTAAGAATATGTAAGAATTATAAAATGAAACAAGTTTTTTTAATAAACATTAAATGGTTATTTCATGCACAGTTTTTCATTATTAAATCGTACCGGAAGTTCAGCTCTTTCAAAGTACAGTTAAAAGTCAGTGGCAGCACTACGTTTTTCATTTGCTTCTTCATTTCCAACTGTACAGTAGAAAGCTGAAAATTACTTTTTGCTTTAGCAGCTTTCAAAAAATCTATGCCCAGTAATATTATGCCAGTTAATAAGAAGCAAAGGATGTAGCATGATGGTTACATTATTTGAATATGGCAAAGCACATGACAGCTGCATGTCTAAAAGCAGAGATGCCTTTGTGGAAGATTATTTAAGACAAAGCAGCTTATAGCTTCATTAGACATGAGGAAAACCACAGAATATGGTTTTCCTCATGTCTAATCAAAGGTTTCAGTTCCCAAAATTTTGAGTTCAAGTTTGCAATTGGCTACATCATCAGCAACGTGCATGCTATTTATGACGGAGTGATCTAGAAATGATGCAATCGAGAGAAGTTATTATGATTTTTTGAACAGAAAGGGAGACTTAAGGGGTCACCACTAGTTTTAATTGTAATTTTGATTGACATATTTTCATCTTACATACATATATAAACATATTAAAGAATGAAGAAGTTATCTAAATTAGCTGTAAGTAAGCCGAAGAAAGTACCAAACTTTAAGATCAAAGAGGGAGGAAAGCAACTTTATATTCATATAGATTCTGAATAAAACTCTATTGATTTTGAGAGCAATCAGACACAGTTTCCTTTAAAATTTTCCAGAGCAGGCACCATCTTTGAGACTGAAATTTCCACACTTAGACTTCTCAAGCCATCTAGGATCTGTGTCATCAAAAACAGCCCTTTGTCTATTTATAATACAAATTTTATGAGCAGTCTAACTAGTTCTTCCTTTTCTAAAATAAAAAAGCATAATATGAAAAAAATGAACTTTTCGGTGTCCCATTCTTAGCACCTCATTAAAACAAAAATTATGCCAGAACACAGGCTGGATTTATGATATGCAAGCTGAAGAAATTGTATTTAAACATCAGCTTTGATCAAAGATATGCTTTATCAGCATTAACTAAATAGTTAGAAGAAAATGCAGTTTGATTTGAAAAACTAAAGAGCTCTCCAGATGACCCTATATCAGAGGTAGGGAAAATCCAGTCATTATAATTGCTTAAAAGATCATTATAAAATCCTGCACAACCACATTTTCATCTCTTTCCTACCTGATTTTGTGAGCAAACGACCAAAATTAGCAATATGAGTCTATTGTTATTACATGTGCATATATGGGCATGACTATACCAATTATCAACCTACTCTTGAGAACATAAGATGTGCTAGAAAGCAGGTGCTCCGCCAAACAATGTAGTCCCATCATTTCTGGCAGCTTTAATTTAGAAATTAAAAAATGAAATATGAGCATCATTAAGATAAAAAGGCTCATCAGAAAAGGGAACTTAGGGAAAA
>KK112763.1:0-39224 GCA_000611955.2 Stegodyphus mimosarum
AAACCAACAGTTTCAGTATATCTCAAGTTTTCATCAATAGAAATTATTTCATCTTAATAATAATTAATGTAACATTACTATGTCATTCTTTTTCTGAATAATGCAAATATATGAAAAGGGTGAGGCATTTACAGTCTTGTTTCTCAAAATACTGAATCTAAAATGCTTGCTGTACATCTTGTCGAAAAGGTCCATGAATTGTTCATAAAGAATCGCAAACTTAATTCTAATGTTTTAGAATCACCTGCTAGAGCAAAAGTCTTTAAAGAGATTGCAGTTGATATACTATAACCTTTGAATCCAGTTTTGACAAAGTGGGGAACATGGTAAAGTGAGCTTGCTGTTTTTAAGAGGCACAGACAGGATGATTGCACAGAATATCAAATACTGAAGATTTTTTTTTAGAATTCTTTGTGAAAAGTTCTGTCTTTATTTAGTTGTTTCTGGTTTCAGTGAAAGGTGATTAAAAGATTTTTACTTTCTGTATGTTTTCATGGGCAGAAAATACAGTAAGGCTGGCCCTGCTGACCAGCATTTTTTCAAAACCACAGACGCTGTCAGTACTTTTTATGTTATTCGATTAAAATGCTTAGGAGTTATTCAAAAAGGCATCTTTAAATAAGTCTCACATTAATAGTTTCATATTTTTCTCAGATACAAGCTTCCCTGAAGAAACAGAATCTAGATTTAGTGGCCTCTTTGCATGCATTTGATGTTAGAAAAATTTGTCCCAATATTTACACTGAAAAAGGTATAGGTTCAAGCATTATGAAAACATGATTGATAGTGTTACAAATCTTGTGAATCTGGTATGTTTTAAATATGCACGTGTCATATCAGCAGTTGATAGTTTTCCTGCCTCAGGGACATCTTAACAGATACAACTTGCCAGTGGAGAATCTGAAGAAAATGCCTGTGATATTGTGTTATCAGAAGTGAATTATGCATTACATGGCAAGATTCCTTTTATAAGTGTCAAGGTAGGGAATCTTTTTTTTTTTCTGTTTGTTTAGGTAATTCTTGATCATGGTATTTATTATTCATTACAGTATTTTCTCTGGATTGATGGAAAATACTAAAATTGTAATGATATGTACAAATACGTTCTTATGTGCTTTGTTTACCATTATTAAGAAAACTTTATCTAATAATCAGTGCTAGTTATAGTATATGAAGTGGGTTAATGAATTCACAACTTAACACAGTTAACGTATTCATTTTTCCCAAACTATATTTTAGACATTTCCCTTTATCTATTTACCTACCGCTTTTAGCATTTTATTTTGACACAACTCCCTGTCTTTATTCATAACATTCCTAACAATGCCACAGATTTTCAACAGTATTCAAATTCCTTTGAACATCATGGTAAATACAATAGAAAATTATACATTTTGATATTTTTGAGCAGTTTGAAGGCATTTGAATTTGTATTACACACACCAGTGATTTGTTAATTTTGGATTGGGATTGTTAAGTTTGTCTGGGAGTGCATAAAACTTCTCAGTCATCTCATAGAGCCTATAAAATCACAATACTCTTTATTTTACTATAATCATTTATCGTGTGTAACACCTAACATCATCTGAACGGTAAATATTAAAAAATAATCATTCGAAATATAGTATTTCATTATAATGTTACTCATAAAAACTGAACTGCTTAATATTTCTGGTAACATTATAACAACAGAAATAAAAAACATTACTTCATTAGTTATTTAAAATGTATATTTTTTGGTGATCCACGATATTTAAGAGCTGCATGGATAACAATGGTTCTGCGAAAGCAACATTAGACTCCTTAAAGCCTTTAAAAATTGTAAAAATCCTATACAATAATAACAACAAACGCGTTATCAATAGTTCTATCTTAAATCTAATACACTTCCCCTCCCCAACTTATTTACATCTTCTCAAGCGGAAGTGACGTTTGCGAGCAACCAAGAGTGTGGAGTTCTGGGATAGATGAGAACCCAATGTCTAGGCGCTTGTATCGTGAAGATCGTCGGTCAACAACGGATTCCTTTATTTTCGTAGGTGAATCAAAGTTGTAAAAATAATATGCTGTGATATTAAATTACGCAGTGTGATAAAAAATTAAGACATATCTGAAATTTACGGATACTTAGCTTTGCAACAAAGAGTTATATATGCAGGGAAAATATTAGTATATACATAAACAATCTGTAATTATATTAATTTGTCATTACCTTTGAAAAATGTCATTAAATTTAAATCTGTGTAATTATTATTATTTTTCACTCTTGTTTGAAATTTACTCTTTTAAAAATGTATCAATCTTCGTATTTCAGCTTTAACCCCTTATTTTACGAATATGCCGGTATTTTTGTATTATTTGATATTGATGAAAATACTGAAAAACACGTAAATTATTTACATCCTCAGCCACTGCCCTGTACGCTTTTAATTTGTTTATAATTTGTAAGTGGAGACATTTCTATTTTTAAATTTAATATGTAATTTAATTCATAAGGTCTTTTTTAATCCCTCATGCCTCACCTTCATTTTTCATCCCATAAATCCTTGAATGATTATTTCTTATCTGATAATCGACTCGAGAAGGAATTGTACTTTTTTGACTGTCAGAATGCCGCTGAACATATGTAATTGCCATATATTTGCATATACAAATCATAATTCAGTTAGTTTCAACTAATTAACTGAATTCATAATTCATATTCGTTCAGTTAATTTCAATTTTGCTTTTATAAAATTTGTAGTTTGTTTAAGGAGTACTATGGAACATAGTTATTATTATGCTTTTAGGTTTAATATAAAATTATTTATTTCTGTGAATGTTGCCTTTTATTGTGTACCCTTTTAAATATGTGGATTTAAAAAATTAAATGGTTACAAAATATTTTTTACATCACAGTAGCTTATCTTAGTAGTACTATAAAGACCGTTCTCATTTTATTACCCTTTAAATCTTAACTACAATTTTAGGTTTACATAATACCCGGTTACTTTTTAATTTTCCAACCTTTATGTAGAAAGGTAGTTTAAAAATATTTCAAATTAGGTTTTATGTCATTAGAGGTATTAAAATAATTTTATATAAAAGACAGATTTTGGTAGTGAAACTTCATTAATAGTATCCTAAGTTGAAATTAATGCAATAGGCCTCATTTAATCATGAAAAAAGATGTTATTTTTTATAGGTTTTAATGTAAGTGTAGGTAGATCATATGAAATTTGTTCTGTCTTAATGGAATATATTTTGGCATCTTTTGATATATGTTATTACCACACTTTAAGAGATGATTTATTTTTTATGTACATTTCGAACTTTAATGTTACATTACAAATCCTTAATTTTTTCAAAGCAGGAATTCCCCCTTCTCTCCGAATTTTTGTTTAAAATAATAGGTTAAGAGACGTTGAAAAATTTTATCCATAAAAAAAGTATATGCAGACTTTTCATTATTAATCAATGTAATTAATTTATTTCTAAATGTAGTGATAAGTTTGTGTTTTAGAATTCCTTTTATAAAATGATTTCTGTTTGATCGTTAGATATATAAAAGTGTCAAGATGGCTGGTGATTTACCAAGCCCAACAAATGTTGATGTTCAAGAAGGTTTGCCTTCTGGTCCCATTCCTGGAGTAAAATATCCCATTGAAGTTTCATATTGTGGAGGTTAGTAGTGAGAATTTTGTCTCTAAATAGTTGTATGGAGTATAAAAACTGATGTAATGTGTGAATCATTCTAGTAAGTAGTTGCGGCTAATAGTTTATAATGTATGTATACTTAGTAAACAGAAAAGATAATGGTTGGAATGCGCTTTAGCCCACTGCTTGGCAGCGATTGTTTTTGAATGAGCAATAAACGCGCCAACATGGGTAACTCCGTATATCCGCCAACCTTATTTTGTTGATTTGTGTTCGTTGCCTACATTGTGCAATTCACTGAAGTTTTTTTTAAGTTTAAAAGGAACGCTGTGCACATGGCATTTTCTTGTAATTTATTTTCGTAATTTTAGCTTATTTTGTTCATTTGTGCACGTTGCTTACATTGTGCAATTCGCTGAAGTTTTTTCTAAGTTTAAAAGGAATGCTGTGCACATGGCATTTTCTTCTAATTTATTTTCGTAATTTTAGCTTATTTTGTTCATTTGTGTACGTTGCCTACATTGTGCAATTTGCAGATTTTTTTTTAAGTTAAAACGGAGTGGTGTGTACATGGTATTGTTTGTCATTTTAATGCCCTTTTAAAAAAAATTCCTTCTTTCTTCAATGCCGTTTTGGTTACGTTTTCACGGAGCGTGTCGGGAAGGTTACGTAACGGCATAAAATGTGTAAGCATTACAACATAAAATGTAAATAATTAATTTAAACCTAACTGACAAATATTTTAATGATCATAATGTTCGTTTTGCATATTATTTTATTATCTTTGGTGAAAATGCACTTTAGCCCACTGCTTGGCGATGTTTTGAAAATCGCCAATTCGGCTCATTTCTGCGAAACGGTGTCGGGAAGGCTGCAATTGCAAAGACCTTTCCCAGAAACGTGCCGAATTGGCGATTTTCAAAACATCGCCAAGCAGTGGGCTAAAGCGCATATTCACCAAAGTTTGATGATAACTTTGGACATAGTATTTTGAGATTATTTGGTTGCTTTCAAAAATGAATGTTTTATTACATTTCAGAAATTAAGTAAAAAATTGAGATATTTTGCATGGCATTTTATGTATGCTAGTTTAAAACCATTGAAAAGATGATTTTTTTTTGTCATTGGTACTTGCGTCAGTCTAATTTTTTCTAATAAATAGGCTCTATTGTTAATAATCTAATATACCATATATTATTATCACACTGGATCATTGTCAAACTTATGTAAACTGTGTATCCACAAAAGTCCTTACCTGGCTTTTGTTTTTCCAGTCATTGGTTATAGACTTATAATCTTATTTGCAAAAATGTTTTAAATGATATAAAGATATATGCATTTGCAATTTTAATTGAAAAAAATAATTTTGTGTAAAATACAAAATCTTAACTTTTTATACCTTTTTCCAGTCTTTCTATTTATATTTAGGAATATGTTACATGCATTATAAAAAATAAAACATAAAATATTTAAACTCTCATGTCACAAAAATTAAATGAGATATTTAATTTCAAAATTTGTAATTTTTGAAATCATTTTTTGCTTGCTTTATGGATTCCATTAATAAGTAATGTAGAATAATTTGATGTTGAAATTTTTTTCTTTCATTTGCATTCAGCAGTATTTATTTTTTTATGTTAATCTTTAAGGGTCTTTCATTTTTAATTTTGTTACATCTGGCATGCCAAAAGAGTTTTCACAGGCACAATTTATAAGTTTTTAAATGTTAAAAATATTAATATTTTCATGTAGTTTTATTACATTAGAAACTGAATATAAAAATCATATAAAGATTCATTAAAATACTTTTAATTTACTTTAGAAATACTTTTAATTTTTAATTTGTGTAAATCAGGTTATATGTTGACAAGATGACAGTTCTGAATTCTGTAGATGTTTTCTAGAATGAGTTCTGTGAGATTTAAAAAAAAAAAAAAAAACTTCAGTGAATTGCATAATGTAGGCAACGTACAAACAGTCAGCCATGTTGGCGGATATACGGAGTTACCCATGTTAGCGCGTTTATTGCTCATTCAAAAACAACCGCCGCCAAGCAGTGGGCTAAAGCGCATTCCAACCCTGAAAATTTTTCTAGTGAGATCCTCAAGTATGACATCTACCATTACTGAGTTTGAGAATTTTTTTTTTTTTTTTTTCTCTGTTATTTTTTTCTGAGTTAAGTTAAAATGAATGGAAAGGAATTTTTCTATCTTGTAGGTTAAAAGTGTTTCTGTAGTCAATAATATCCTGGATGTAAATGATACAGATTTCTGCTTCTTCTGGGCTTCATGAGGGCTGCTGCAAATTTCAGTGAAAAGTGTATGAATGGTTATCCAATCAATATTGTCCTGCCAGAAAATTCTGTGGGGGGAGGGAATATTTTCTTTAGATTTTTCCATGTTCATAAAGATAGCCTCTGGTTCTTTTTCATCTGAGGAAAGTTTATCATGTCTGTTACTCTGAAAAATTTCAATGTCTGTGTTTTCTTTGCCTAGCAGTAATTTAAAGGTTTTCACTATCATGCAAATGAGGGTTTTTCTAAAGGAAGCTTGTGATAAATGTAGTGGCATAAAAGGCCTAAAAGTTCCATTTTAAGCTATTGTTTTATATTTTGTTGGTTGAAAAAGAAATTTTTTTTCTTATGATGTGAATGAATATTGGTTAAAAAATATCATTTCATTATTTTGGAGAATCAAATTCCATGTCAAATTAATTAATTCTTCAATAAGAAAGTTATTTTGTTTTCAGCAATTTGCTTATTTGTTATTTTTCTCTATATTAATGTGTCTTTTATTTGTTTGATTGTTTGTTTTTGTTCGCCGATATATTGCTCATTGTTGAGAAAGGGAGAAAGTCTGTTATAAACTATAATGCTTTCATATGTGGAAAAAAGTGTTCAATAATACCAGAATTAAAGTTATGAAAAAATTCGCCTGTAAAATAATTGTTTCTTTATTTTCTTACGAAGCAGATGCCAACCTAAGGTTATTTTTTCTGCCACATTTTAATATTGCCTATTAATTTTTTTAAATTAGGTAAAAAAAGGAAGAAGAATTTTACCTTATGTCTGATTGCCTTTGAAACTAGTATATATGTCAGACTGATATCTGTTTTTGGTAAAAATATACTTTAGGGTACCCCTTGGCGAAACTTGGCAATTTTTGGCGGTACATTGATACCGAGTTCATGCAATTCTTTGACTTCTTATTTTGGCTTGCATAGCCGCAATCTTCGCACCAAAAATCGCCACTACACAAAGCCAAAATAACAAGACAAAGAATTGCACAAACTCGGTATCCATGTACACATCGACCTAGTTTCACTAAAAAAAAAATCGGATAATTGCACAAAAATGGCATTGCGCAACTTGACTTTATCCATGTACACATCGACCTATTTTCACTTTAAAAAAAAATCGGAGAATTGCACAAACTATGCTAAATCGCCACTACACAAAGACAAAATAACAAGAAATGCACAAATTCAGTATCCATGTACACAACGACCTATTTTCACTTAAAAAAACATCAGAGAATTGCGCAAAGTATGCCTTACGCACTCCCTTGAGTTTGTCCATGTACACATCGATAAATTTTCACTTAAAAAGTCAAAGGAGCACACAATTCTACAGTATAGGCAAACAAAAAAAAATACATAATATCAATAAACTACATTTTAAACCAGACAATAAAATAACATAAAAAAGGAAGAACATGTTATACATGTAAGCACTACAAAAAGCAAATATACCCTTACCCTATTTAGAAGTTCGTTTTCAGTCTGTGGCACACAAAATTCCGTAACAGCATCCAAAAACTTCCTAAAATTATCTGAACTCGAATCCGTATATCGGCGTCGCCACATAAATTCACAAAACTAAGAGTCAAAAATATCCTGCATGGTTCCTGTCTGTCAATGACATTTTTCCGGAAATATCATTTCACAACACTCCACATGCCTTCAATATTAGTTATATGAACTCCAGTTTCTGGATCTTTAAACGTTAATGCATGATTCACGGAAAGGTGAACAAACCCGTTATCAGAAAAACAACTGTAGGACTTCCAACAGTCGGATATAATAGTTGTACCTGGTAAAATATTTCGTTCAAATGCATCTAATCTAAAGTTTCTTTCCTTCTATCATCAACCACTTCGAAAAAACACCTTCGCGTCCCTCATTCTATTCCACCAAACACCCACTTTCCCACCACTTGTTTATCTCTATTATACGTCTGTTTCCCAAATTTGCTTTCATCTGTTTCAACAATAATTCCCACGCCCCCAATCTTTTCACCTTTCCAAAGACAAATATCCACGCACACATCCCTACAAAAATTTTCCAATCCGTTACTGTCTTATCATTATTAATATTCATTACTGTCTTATCATTATTAATATTCAATTCTGTCTTGATAATTTTTGAATTCGCTTCATATACCCAAAGCCATGTAAAAATCAAAAAGCTCAATTGTACTCAAAATGGCTTTTTTCAAACCAGGTACCCTTTCTGATTGAATGCTTCGCATAGTGACCATCTGAACATTTATTCCTACAAACCCATTCAAATCCATCTAAACGGTTTTTACGTTCAATTAAACACATATCCTTCCTACATACAGGACATTTATAATGGTTACTAAGTAAACCTTCATTTGCACACCAGTCAGTTAACGCTCTATTCCCTTTGGGTTCCAAATCGTACAGAAATTTCAAATTGATCTTCCTACATTCAGCCATTCTGCTGTCTAAACAATGAAACAAGCAATATACTTCCCAACCAACACACACCACCAAACCCATACAAAACATCCCATCATTCCAAATTTCCCAGAATAATGCAAATGATTACATCATACTAGAGTTTCCATAACATTCAACTAGTCCAGTTACCATAAATGAAACAACAAGTTAGCGATAAACGAAACAACAACTTGTCAATAAATGAAATAGCAACTATGCCATAATGCAAGGGGTACCTTAAAAGCTGTTCAAACCATGTTTTTCATATGAATTTAAATTTTACATTATTTTTTTTCTTTCAATTTTATTATGTTACTAACATGAGAATTAAGCCTGAAGACTGTTATAAGCTAACAAAATTCCCAACTTTCTGATTGTCTGCATTTGGTAGAACAGCAGATGGTTCAAGGTTTGTGCCTTGATTTTGAATATACGCCTGATAATAGCCAATCCATGCATGTATATATCACACACATATTTGAGTTCAAATGGATTTATTTGCTTTGTGTTTAACCACAAGATACCCACCAACTGTGAAAATGTAAATATTGGTCATATAGTTTTTTCTTCCCCCCCTCTCTTAAAATTTCTATTACTGCTTATGAACAGAATGCTATCTATGAGTTCATAAAGATAGCTAAAAAATGCTTTTTTCTAATTTCCCAAATTGCTGATTTGATTGCTAAATTAGTTGGAGACATCTTTTGAGGGTACAGATAATCAAAAAAACATCCGAAGTTCTCGGCCAAAAATATCTAAACTGTACATTATTTATAAATCTAATAGATGTTCATTTATGAATAGGAAGTGTATTTTGAATTTTATTAATATAATTAATCCATTAGAATGATGTTTGATTTTTAAAGCATAAATTTTTATTTTCTATGGAGAAATTTAATTCTAAGAATTACACAGTATGCCTGTAAAGTTTCAGATCTAATTTCTTTTAACAGATCCCAGCAAACCCACTAAACAATAATTGACAGCATTTATTACTACATCAACTTACTTTTTATAAAATATTATCTGCTTATAGGTAAAATTTTCTGTGCATTTAATTGTTTGCTTTGATCTAATGAATGTCTGCTGTCATAGCATGGATTTGAAAGCTGAGCAATGAATAGCAATAAAGTTCTGCTGCAAAAGGTGGATTAATCCTGATTTTTCTTTGAGATGGAACACTTAATGATTTGCTTACGATCCTGAGACAAAACGACGATCATCTGCTTGAGTTGGAAAAGGTTTACTATGGTTGCAAGAGTTTCAGAAATTTTGCTTAAATGCCATGTTGGTGTCTGTTTTTGATTGGGAACTGATAATTCATAAGAAATTTAAACCTGGGGGGAATGATGATGAACTCAATATTTTATTAAGATATGATATGGATAGCATTCTGAAAAGAATTCAGTACCTTAAATAAGCTCAACCAGATAGCTGCTTTTTCTGCATGACAGTGTGCCATCATAGTCTCCAGTCTCATCAAGCAATCTCTGACTTCCCTCCCCCTTCAACATTTCTCACCCCCTCTTTTGTTTGCTTTATTTTACACCTGTAGACTATTTCCTCATCAAACTGAAGTCTGACTTTAAATGTCATTATTTTAATAGAATTGTGTGATGCCAGGTAAAAATGGTTGTGTGGAAGTGCCAAGCATTATATAGACTTTCAGTTTTTGGTTTTACATGAATTTAGTTCTTAAATTTTGTAAGTATTCTTTACATGGTCCATAATTAATGCTATTACCAAGTTTATATTTTATAATCCATTATTTTAATTTATATCCTTTTTCTTTTTTCAGAATGTTCAATGCCTTTAGAGGTATGTATAATATTCTTTTAAAATGACAAATTCAGTTGCATAAATATTATATTTTTTTTATAAAAATGTTATGAAACTATGATATACTAAACTCATGTAAATATGCAGGCAGGAAACCTTACCCCTGGAAACAAAATATTGGAAAACATAAAAGCCTTGTCTTGTAAACTGTACAGGCTAGAAAAGTAGCTAAATGTCGTCATTGATCATGTAAAAATAAGAAAATCACACCATGTTTCATTTTATTTTTGAGTTTTCATAAACTATGGGGAAACTTCAATTATACATCAATTTTAGAATTATCACAGATAAATTAATAGATAGCCGATAAAAACTCATTCTTCCCATTACAATAAGTTAGTAAAGAATTCTTCCCATTAGAATCAGTCACTTAGTCAGTCAAATCAATTTAACATAGTACTTTGTGTAGTGAGGATAAATATCAAGGTTAGAATTGAAATTTGGTCACATTATAGCTTATTACTCCAAAGGGGCAATTGCCCTGAAGGATTATTGATTTCGTTTTGGCATTTTGAAGTGGTCCACTATAAATGTCGGTTCACTTTTCAAATTGTTGCCACCAAATATTACAGTCCTATATTATATTTAAAGAAATTAAATAATGAAGAATCTGCATAAATGTATGTATGTTTCTCGCATTCTGATAAAATAACGGTACCTAGAACCATCAAATTTTGAATAACATACATTTCCCCCTGAATATGAGCATTTATAAGCCCAAATTTGGACTTTGCTTTATTATCTATTTCATATTTTGTAAAACTTGAACGAATTTTTTATTAACAAACTCAATGATTTCAAAGCAAGCAATGGCAATGTTGTACAGAAAAAACATTTTTATCTGCAGCGTGCAAGACTGTGTATCGGAAATTCTAAAGATATGCTCATTTTAAAATATTTTGAGATATTGCTGTTGAACTGAATTTTAAGTGCGAAAAACATGATATTTAATGAATAAAGGTAACCCACAAAACATTAAAAAAAATGCCCCTTTGGGTGTAATGTAAAATTTGAAAGCTTTCTGATTTTTTTTTTCCGTATTTACTATTTATTATATAGGGTGAAAAAAAAATTATGCAAAATTGGACTCACCAGTGGTTAAGTAGTAAAGTCACTAAACAATGGTTGTTTGGTCTGGGTGTTGAATCCCAGCAAACTGGGTGGCTGCATGGGCATTTTCTTGGTTTTTGTAATATGTAATGTGTATATAAGGCAGTTTCCCTTAGAAACTCCTCCATGAAGGCTTCCCTCCCCTTAGGTAGAATAGTCTTGATGTGCTTTGCCATAATTAAATAAACCAAACCAATATGTAAAATTAATTCAAAACAGTCCTTAGTTGCAATGCAATAAATAACAAATATTATTTCTTTTTCTAAAGTGAATAATTCTCACCTTAATTTAAAATAAAGTTGGTACAGCTTTTTTTTCCTTTTTTTTTTTTTTTTTCAGTAACCAGTAGTTATGTATGTATAAAATGCAGAGTTCCATTTGTGCATGAAGTTTTCAAACTGCCCAATAAATTATTCATAAAGAGTGTCCTATCTCGTGAATATCACACTCTCAAGTTATTTAATTAGAAGAATTATTTTTAATATAAAATTTTTTTCTTTATAGTTTTGTTTGACAGTACTGTTTTTACAAAAGCTTTCATGAATAGATTCAACAGAAAATGAGGATTAGGAGAAAAACACAATTGTAGATTAGAGAGTTAAATTTTAAAAAAAAAAAAATTCTTTTTTAAAGAAATTTTGTTTATGATAATCATGTTTACAAACTAGACAGCCGAATGATGATTATGTATGGTATGAGTTAATTTTAGTGTAATAAAGCACTAATTGCACGGTTTTGGCGGTTGGCTGGTCCATATACCAGGAGAATTAAGTTATACTATACATAATCTAATTAAGTGTACTAGGTAACAAATTTTTAAATCTCCATGTCATACTGGTGAATCAAAGTAAAGGCATGTAAATTAGTAGTTGATCTAACACAAATGTAGCGAGTAACAATGTCATGACATATTGATATATGAAATGTATATAAGTGATATGATAAATGGTCAAATTATAAAACTAAGAAATGTAATGAAAAAGTGATTATGATCCTAAAATGTAAAGAATATTAAAATAATGGAAGCAAAAGGTATAAACAATGTCTAAGTGATGTAACATCAAAATTGATAATGTAATATCATTAGTTTAAATGATTAATTGATTATTGTATCATGTGTAAGTTATAAATTGTATTTATCAATTGCCAAATTTATTTTTCTTAATTGGAAGGACATCTGTAGCAATAATTTAGGTGTAGTGTCAATTCATGAGTATTTCAGAAAATATACAAATTTAGGAATGTAAAGTAATTTTATCATGAAGCTTTAAAAGTGCAGGGCTTGTTCAAATCAGTATGAAAGATTAATGTGAAGTATGTGTAAAAGTGCAAACATAAGGTAAACTGTGTCCAGCAGAAAGTGATTTCATTTGTTTGATGATGGAGCAATTTTTTTCTTTGGCCAGAGGGAATGTGAGAATGTAAGTTTCTCACACCACGAAGTTATCGTCACTGATCCATTCGTAATTGCAGAGCTACATGTGAGCATAAATTCTTGCTGAATTGGTTTTTTTTCCCCCTTTTCTGATGATGACGCCAACATGATGCATGGGGCTTCGGCCCATGCTTCACGCACATGATGAAGTGGGGAACGTAACGCTGCAGACAGTTAGAATAAATGTGGGATTCTTTGAACAATGAAAAAAATACAAGCTGCAATTTCCTAAATATTATTTCTGAATATAATTTCTGCTGCAATTTGAGTGCATTCCCTCGTGGTGACGAGAGCTCATGGTGTATATGAATGAAATGCGTGTAGCTGAGATACTATCAATGCTAAAAATAGATGATGGTGTGGAAATCAGCTCAACTTAATCTACTTTTATAAAAATAAACGACTCAGTGTGAACTGTGCAATATCAGGAATTGAGTGAAATAGTAAGTGATTCCAGTAAGAAAATGGGATGATGTCAGTAAATTAGTTTTCCGATTCATATTTTGCACGAGGTTGTGCAACCCAGTAAGGGTGCCATAATATTCATATTGTGTATTTAACCTAGATAGTAACTAAAAGTATGCAAGTAATTAAATAAAGTAAATTGATTGAAATAAATATGTATATTTTCTGAAAAGGCACAGTACAGTAATTGGGATAAGTGAAATATTTTATTTATTCCTTTTCTAGGGTTAATGTGCAAAATGTCAATGTAAGCTAGCAACTATTGGGTGCATGCAACATTTCCTTTGACACATAAGCGTGTCCATATTAGTATTAGTTTACCTCAACACCACTAGTACAATATGGTCTATATTTTTTAAGTGATATTTTAGATTTCATTTTCAATACGCTAACAAAATAATCATACTTTATTACATAGTATAACCTATTCGCATTATGGTATTTCATGTTTATTTTTATTTTTTTATTTATTGGATTCATTTTGTCCATTGAATTGTCTGAGTAGTTGATGGATAATAGAAAATAATGGTTGAAAGAATGACAGATAACCAAGTTTCTACTGCTTTAAGAAGCCATTTGACATAGTTTGGAGTTTTCTTAATAATTTAATTTGAGAGTAATAAATCAGTTTGTATTTGTTATTTCGACTACCTTGCATAGTCCAGGTAATAAGTTCCTCCATCATGCTTGACTGTTTGAAACCCGACTAATGGAAGAACTAAACACATACAAAAATTGAAAATTGCCTATTCCTCCAAAAAATTCTGCATACTTGTAGTAAATGAAATACAATTAACAAATTAAAATCATCACTAGTACCTTTAATTAGGAATAATTTTTAAAAATGTATGTCTTTCTTAATTCATATTTTGTTCTCTAAAAATTGCAATAATGATGCCCTTATTTTTCTTCTTTTACATTTTATCTTGATATGTTTCTTTGTAACAATGAATTGCATTGTTATTGTTTGGAAAACTGTAATGCTGTGTTTAATATTAGAAGCAACCCTCATAATATGTTATGACAAGGTTTCAACCATCACAATAACTTTTTATAATTGTTTAGCTGTTAATTATCATGCAAGCACTTCAACATAATAACTGTTATGTAAGTTGTCCTCCTGTTATTCATAAGTGTTTCATTAGTTAGTTCATTAATGTTCAATTTGATGCACTTAATCATGTTAACAGTCTAACTCATTAAAACCAAACTGCTGTCCTAGTTTCACTATGTTATTAGTGACTTCAGTAAAATGAGTTTATAGACAAGTGAAATCATTTGAGCATGTCTGATCAGTCCTCTTCCCATCTCCAGCAACACTGTTACAGATCCAATAGAAACAGCCCAAAGATAGGTATGTATCACAAAGTATTAACAAGGAAGTAAAGCTTAGCAGAAAAAGCTAATCAAAAAATGTCTCTATCACTAGATGGCCCTGCAATCTTCTTTAGGATGTTCCAAATGTAAATATTTGTATGCTTTGTGAGGAAGCTAAGCTTCCTAATCGAAGAGGAAATGTTTATGTTTTTATGCAGGGAATCGTGTTTATAACTTCATATACAAATTTTTAAGTTTGTGGGATAATATTCTATTAACTGCACTTTGGATTCTGTTCACTAATCATTCTATTTTATTCTTCAAATTAATAAAATGCAATTTGTGGATTCCATGGTTAAAGGATTGTAGTACTTTTTATGAATGATTAATTCAGAGATCTTTTTCAATCCCCCCTCTCGAAAAGTAATCATATTACTATTAATAATATATAATTTATATACACTGGTTATCATAAATTAAGGAAAAATCATGATTACTGAAAAAGGTACATGTAGAATTTTATGAAATTTACCCACAATATACAACGCATAGTAAGGTATCAAATAACATAAAAAGAAATTAGCAGATGATTGCAGTAGTATATAAATTAGCACATGTATAAAATGAACAAATCGAAGGTGTCAGTTTGCTATAGAAAAAGTACCTTCAATATGGAATATGAACACCTCTAGAAGAAATACAGCGATGTTGAAGCTTTCAATTACACGGTCTATCAGTTCCATAGGAAGTAAGAGCCATTGCTCTTACAAAGCAGTTGCAAGTGCTGCAAGGGTCTGAGGGGGCAGATTGAGAGCAGCTAGACGTCTCCATAAACCATCCAAACGTAGTCGATAGGATTCAAGTCTGGGAATCGAGCTGGCCACTCCATGGGCATAAATGTTTCCCTTTGAAGATAATCATCGGCGATGCACACCCTGTGTGGTCTTGCGTTGTCATTCTGTAACAGGAAAGCATCACCTATTGCCCTGGCATATGGGCACACATAAGCATCAAGGATGTCATCTCTATAAACCTGAGCATTCATGGTTTCCCTTGGAAAGACATGGAGGTCTGTGCGTCCACCCAAAGAGATGCCACCCCAAATGTATGTCTTCGTGCGTCTTTTTTTTTTTTTTACACAAAAACACAAGGACAACATGAGTTCTATTGAAAAAAAGGAAAAGTTACTTTTTTGTATGGAAACAAAAGACCAAAAAGTTAATATTGTAGAATACACTGTTTGCATTTAAGAATTAGTAACTGAACTTTCAGATATTAATTAGTAACAATTTGAAGTCAATTCATTATTAAAAAATATATTTTTGTCATTTAAAAGTCCTTTTCTCGTTGAAAATAAATCTCCTGATTTCTAAAAAAATTCTTCCAATTTTTGAGTGTCGTAGGTTGGCAAGTATGTGTGTGCAAGTCTCTGAATTCCCCCCCCCCAACCAAGCAAAAACATCAGAGAATTGCACAACTTTGGCATTACACATGTTAAATATTGTATTATATATGATACATTACTGTTGTTAAAAAGTTCCTTTTTTTCCATAAAGCTTTTAAGTATTTTAGGATTGCCACTATATGTAGATTTCATGCCAGTATTTATGTTTGACACTCTGATAACTGGAATTAGGTTACTTTTTTGTAGAAGTTAAAACATAATTTTTTTGCAGCTAAATATAATTTACAAATTATTTTTTAACAGTATTGTGAATTCTATCCTAACTATGAAAAATGTAAAGAATGGCTACAGAAAAATTTACCTGATGAGTTTGAGAGAAAAATGAAATTAGGTAAGTCAACCTTTAAAAGGTAATTGTTTTTTATTTGGTAGAAAAGATATGGTGCTTTAAATGCATCTTGCAGTTTCCCAAATTCACTTAAAAGTGTTATTTTAAAACTAATTTGTTTTATATATTTAAAAAACTATTGTGTAACATTTTCTTCACTTTTAAATTTATTAATATTTTTTCCTAATTTTTTTAGAGATCTTATTTGTTTGAGATTGTCTGTATGTTTTAAGAACAAGAACAATAAAAGTAGTTTGTAAATGGTATTTATTTATAGAAATAAGAAACTGAAAGTAAGCCATTTGTCTTCTACTTACTTTTTTCATCTCAGTCCCACAATAAATATATGTTTAGTGGACAGTTTTTAATCTTCATATCATTCCTAAACACAGTAATATATTTTGCATTCTTGGTTTCCTTACATATTTCTGCTGTCCAGAATGGCCTAGTATAGTCAGACCTTCATCCTAGATCACTCTTCTTATAATGTCATTCCATTAAAGTTATTCCAGTTTACAAGGCTTTCACAGCTGTATTAAAATTTTCATGGTAGTGAAACCAATATTTTCTCATTGTTGATTGTTGCTCTTTTTTTTTTTCATTATTTTCCTTTATTTCACTATGAAATTTGCTTAAGTTAAAAGAAGGTATTAAATAATATGAGTTTCCCTTTCCCATAGCCAGTTAAGCAATTAAAAAAGTATGTAAACATAAAAATAAAAACAGTAAATGTGTATAATTATATATATATAAATTTGGATCAAAATGATGCATAGGATTATGAACAATATAGTTAAACTATTTGAGAATATTTGTGTTGCTGGAAATGTGTTAATAAAGTCAACAGTAAAATAACCAGCAGTATGTGAACCAAGGGAGAATGTAAAGTCATTTGGTTATATTGATACAGGCATATGAAAATATGGAATGGCATCTCTGAGATTGGAACTCCGGACCTCATAAATACACATCAAGCTTGCTTTCAATTATACCATGAAGGCATGAAGAAAGGAGGGAGAAAATACCATACAAGGAAATCTGATAAATAAAAAAGTGCAAAAGTAAAACAATACATAAGAGATGAAAAGTCCTTTTGATAGTAGAAATAGTTTATTATGCTCTGTCTCATTGGGCAAAGGCAATGAATGCATGGTGCACAATTAGCCATTGCTAGTCATGTTTCTAAGTGTGCAGCTTGAGTTTTATGAAATTTAGAAAATTAAAACATGATAATTAATAATACCAATGTAAGGATAAAAGCTGTACTCCTTTCTTACCTCACCAGCAGCCAAAATTGCCAAATACTGGTAGTTTGACTCAGATTCTGGTGAACAAGCTGGCTGCATAGGCATTTTCATGGTTTTCCCCACGTATAACATGGATATTAGCCAAGTTTTCCTTAGGAAGTCCTCCATGAAAACATCCCTCCTCTTAAGTGGATAGAAGTTGCTATAAGCAAAGCATACCAAATCACTTCTCCTAACTTACAAAATAGTAAAAAATGAAGCAAAAAATACAAATTTTGATGAAAAATGGTAGGTAAATCTATCTTTATAGAAAACTGTAAATATCTGTTAATCTACTGATTAACTAAAAAGAGCCATAAATGTTCTTATAAAACTATAAAAGCAGTTTATTTCAGCATAGCAAATAATATAAACTGGCAGTGCAAGATTAAAAATTCTTTCATTAATGGTTTTTAGAAAAGTATCTTCTTGATATAAATTAATGTTTATTTCTGTACTGCTGCTGATATAATTTTCTTCATTTAACTTTCAATTTATCTCCTTAACTAACCCTTTATTTTTCAGTCTCTGTGCAAAAGTTCCCCCCCCCATGTACTTTTATTTTAATTAGTGCAAAAGACAAAATGATTCTGCAAATATTTTTTGTAAAATTTTTGTATTTTAAAATATTTTTAGTATGTAAAATAAATGGTAAATAATTATCTTGAGTTAACTCATTAGTGTGTTTTTGATAAGAATGAGCACAAATTATAATTTAAAAATAATTTTGAATTTTAATCATCATAAATTGAATGTTTATCTGTGTAGAGAAAATGTGAAAGAAATGATTGAAAAGAAATAAAATATAAAAAATACACAAAAAAGTTAAATGCAATGTTGTAGACTTTGAAATCAAATTGCAAAATAGGCTGAATTGCTAACCCAACGTGCTTAACAGAGATAGAAATAGCTCCACACATGTGTGGGTAGTTGCCCGGGTGCTGAATAGAAAGAGGTGTGGCATGAAACCCATGTATTCTTGTAGAGAATTTAGGTTCTTTTGAAGCAGAAGACATGAAAAATGAGACTTGTGACTTCCTCATGGGGACTCAAATCTGTACCTCTCGAATGTGCTTCAAGTTTACTTCCAATTACAGTATGAAGGCATGCAGAAAGGATGGAGAAAATGCCTTATATACTCTGGCTTGGCCTCTTATGACCATCAAACCAACTTGTTTGGTTAGGTGGGTCGGGCTGTGCCCATTTCTGGTTCCTTATACTGTCCCTTTTAAAGGGTGACTGGGGATTAGGTGACCTAAACGCCAAATCCTGGTGGTGAAGAACCATCATCCACCACCATCTTTGTTTGGAAACCACTGTAGAGATAATCTTTTGAAGTAGGAGACTTTAAAAATTAGCAGGCATTGCTAATTTTTCAAGTCTCCTGCTCATCGGGACTCGAACCTGGACCTTTCAAATACACGCAGAGTACACTTTCAATTACACCATGAAGACATGCAGAAAGGAAGGAGAAAATGCATTATATTCTCATAACCAAACATTGTGACTGTCACTAGCATTACTGGAAGACACATTTCAGGTTTATTTGGAATGACTGAAAAAAAGTGTGTTGTGAATCATGAATTCCAAGTTAAGTCATAATAATTATTTCTGACAAATTTTCAGTAACCGAGTTAACTTAGAATATCTAGGAAAATAGTTAGTTCTCTCTCTATATATATATATTATATATGCTGTATTTGCTTGCATATTTCTCCTCTTTTTCATACTAATTTTTTGGCTTGAAAACCAGGAGAGAAAAAATACATAGTATACTATTTCTGAACGGATACCTTACACATTAAAAAGTGCACATACAGACACACTAATATTATTATTTTATGTATTTCAAAAGAGGTTGCCAGTAATATTTTTTTCACTTACGAAAAATACTTCCCTCTTTGTGCATGCATTTTTCATTGTTATTGTAAATCTAATGTATGTAAATCATGTGCTGAAATAACTAATTGGAGAAATATGCAAATAAATATGATATATATATATGTGCTTGTGATTAAAAAATTATGTAAAATTGTAACTTAGGTTTTTAATTTGATTATTTTCTCTTACTGTCCTAAAACCAGAAATTGCATCTCTGTAAATTTTAGTGTTTCAAAATTAGTTCATATCATATTTTTCTTGCATACTTATAATTACAAATACTTAACAATAATGATCTCAGTTTGGGAACTGAAACTGTTTTACAGCCAGTGAAGAAATTGTGAATGTATTTAAAAAATTCTACAGAATACAGATTTAATTCTTTGGACACAGGCACTTACTACGTCACTTTATCTGTGTTAACTATAAAATGTTTGTGAATGAGAATGAAGAAATATTAAATTCAGCCATGACTGTAACTATGTCTATGTATCTGCATACTACCAACATGCAAAATCATCATACATATGTATATAATATATGAATTGCTATCAGCTATTGAAATGTTATATACATATGTACTTTTATTATTGCAATTGTTATTATTTAAGTAGTGCCAAGAGTCTTCTTTTTAATGGACTGTGTCAAAAAGGCAGCACTAGTAAAAACTCTTCACAAACCATTACCAAATGTAACCAAATCGTGATCAATTAAAATCCATCCACCACTAGAAGGGTTCTGAATAGGGTTGCCACTTTTGCACTGTTCATTAACAAAACAGCTTAAACAACAGAAGAGAACTAGGAAGATAATAATAACAGAGATAAATAAGAGATGGTACAATAAATAATGAAGAATGAATGTATGAAAAACTCCATATGCACCAATTTTAAATGCATAGTTGAAACAAAACTTAACAGAAATGCACATTTAAAAAAGTAGAATAAGTTTCTAAACTTTGCTTTTAATTTAAATTGTAAATATATATTATTAGGTTTCTTTGACATTAACTGTAATTTTTTAATGAATGTATTTGTATATGTTTAGAAAACAACCCTCAGTTTATTGTACTTTTTTGGAATTTATTAGATGCTGAACCTGCTCTAGGAGAAGAGGAAAAAAAGAGGCAAAAGAGAGGTGGAAAAGGAATGCTAAAAGCAAAGAAAAAGGCTGAAAAAGAAAAAAAAATATGTTTATCTAGAGCACCTCGTGGCAAAAAGAAATTTGTAACAGTTATAACTGGTCTTAAAACTTTTGGTAAGATAATTCTATCACATAGTTTTTTAATGCTTCACTTAAAAAGTTCTTTTTGGATTTATTAATAACTTCTGCTTTAGCACCTCAGATTTTAAGATATTTTTGTGCCAGAATTGCAAAAGAGTATCGTAGATGTTGACATTCTTACCCTTAAATTTCAGAAAACAGTGTCATGATTTGTGCAACTGACTCCCATTTTATGTTTTTTCAGTAATGAAGTGCATTCAAAATAATTGTTTCTGTAAATTATAAAATGTAATTGGCTAAATAAATAGAAGATATAAGAGCATTTGAACTTCTGAGACTTATATAACGTAAAACTGATCTCTAATGTAGTATGCAGCATATTATATAAGCAATTCAGTCCATTAAATGAGCACACAAGTTTTTTAAACTATGGAAATTTAAATTAGGATATTGTGTCAAAAATGTATTGAAAGTTACAATCTTTAAAAACTAATGCCATAGGAGCAAAATGTCTGGTGGAAATGAATTTGTAGGAAAAACTGAAATGATTTGAAATTACTTCAGGTTCATGCAGTGCTATTTTAGTGTGAAGTGGAAGAATAAAAAAGATGTATGTTTACTGTCCACAAAACATAAGAAAATTGAAATTAATTGGAAGGAAGAGGCTATAGAAGAATAATAGTCGCATTAGAAAATCCAATTATCATTTTAGATTATAATGATGCATGGGTGGAGTAGATGTACAAAATGATTACTTATATTTCTTTTCATTGATGAGACAATTCATGATAAGTTATAAAAATACTTTTCTGTTTAATGGATAAAATATTTTATAATGGTTATGTTTTATCTTGTAAGAAAAAAGATTGGGGGAAAAGTAAAAACAGATTTGTGTTTCTATAGTTAGATATTAGCAGTAACTGATTTACTCTTGAAAGTAGAGTGTATGAAGGATGTGTGCTAGTAACATGTTGCTTTGCTTAGAAACAGAGCGATGGAGACATTTTCCTAGAATCATTATTCCCACAAAAAGTTAAACAAATCCTCAAAGAAAATGTAGAGTGATATTGCAAAGGAATTATTTGAAAATGCAAGTTATGCCTTATTGCATTATTTCTTGATTATCTGAGATTCACCATGCTCTACAAAAATAGACAAATTTAATGTACGTATCTGTTATACATAGATGTAAACAAAACTCTCCACATAACGTTGCCCAGAGACTTCTCACTTTAAGCTGTAACTTATGTCAAATTAACATATATGGAATACTCTTTTCCATCACAAGGGAAAAAGGTTTTGTGTAAAGAGTTTTTAAGAAATTAAATGGTAAATATTTGTTAAAAACGCATATATATTAAGTTGTCTAACTCACCATATATTCTGATGTATGATGTGCATCAGTATATAACATGCACCTGTAATTTTAAACTACATTTTTTAGTATATTTGCCATGTAACATGTACCTTTTCTTTGCAAAAAAATCTGAAAGATACATATGCAATTCTCTTATCTTTTGAAATCATTCATTTGAAGATTTTTCCCAGGCTTTTGAACAATGGTATACCGATTGGTACTGTTCTATTATCGGGACCGGATTGATAAATGTATGTATGTATGCACATATCGATGGATATGTGTATTTGTGTATGCATATATATATATATGTACACTGTGCAAAAAAAGAGGGGTCTCCTGTTCTCCAGGGACTATATCTCCTATTCTGCTGCACTGATTGACGAAATTCAAACTGTGTTTTTCATGTCGTCTTGTAAGCGCGACTTAGGATATATATTAGATTTATATATAGCATTGTTCTAACATAGGTATTTTGACACAAAATCGGATTTTTTCTGAAATGAAATGCCGATTTTTTCCCCATATTTTGATTCTATGACTCAAATTATGCCTAAATATTAAATTTTGTAAAATTTGATGCAAAATTTATGGATAAATTCAAAAATTTATCTTCGCGCATTTCTTTCAGTGTGCAACAATAATAATTCACTTGGGGAACTTCCGAATTTATAGCAACCTGTTTTCCTTTCCTTTTTTTCATTGTACAGGAGCAGAAAAACCATTTATACTTTCAAATAATTTTAACAAAGTGCATAAACCACATTTGGCATTATTATCACTTATAACGAATATGCCAAATTTCAAAACGTGCTAGTATGTAAATTAACATATATATATTAGGAAATTTTGAATAAAAAACTAATTTTTGTAGGTATGCTTAGAAATATATCTACTTTAAGATGATGGTAAAATTTTATAGGTTATAATTGAAAATATTTTCGAAAAATTTATAAAACTTATTTAAAAATACAAATTAAAAATAAATTATAAAAAATGGTTGCATTTTATTTGGAATGAACCTAAATTTTAAATTGTGAGAGGTTAATAAATATAAACCATATTCAATTAACATTGAGGAGCTAATTTTTTAAAAACTGCTTGTGTGATTTTTACAAAACTTGGCAGTCTGGTATAATTTGAGTCATAGAATTGAAAAAAATTGGCAAAAAGGCAAGTTGAATTTTGTCAATCGGCCCAGTAGAATGGGAGATATAGAACTGTCCCCCTTTTATTTTTTTTGGCGCATTGTACATATGTATGTATGTATGTGTATACACATACACACACACATGTATACATACATACATTTCTCAATCCGGTCCCAATAATAGAAGAGTACCTATTAATTTGACAGTCAGTAAGGGGAATAATATGTGTTTGCGAAATGCTTCTGGAAGTAAATAATTCTGCAAGGAAAATGGGTTTTATTCAGTGCAGATGTCCACAAGAATGTAACTCTAGGATTTCAAGAAAATGGAACATAATTTAGGATAAGAATGCACTTCTGATCAGAATGAATTCGTAGAATTAGTTTTCTCCTTCTGTAGTCATTTGAAGCCATGATTTCAAAGTGAGCATTGAAGGCTTTAGTAAATCGCATTTTCTTTATTTGAAATACAGTTGATCGTGTTTCTTTTACTAGTAAATATGGATCCGACCAAACAAAACATACACAATGCTGGTTTCAAATGCAGTGTCATTCAATTTGTGAAAGAAAATGGAAATCATGTTCCAGCAAGGACTTTGGTATTGGTGAAAGCTCCATATATTGGATTGATATTATCCATATATTGATTGGAAGAAAAATAAAATCACAATTAATATGCCAAAGAATAAATGTGCTTTTCGAAAAGGTAACAAAATGGCTTATCTTAGAAGAAAGTGTTACAAACTGGATCCTAGAAAATGGATGCCAGAATGGATTGATTGTAATAAGAAACAGCCTATGTTTATTTGCTTTAAAGTGTGAGGGAAAGCAAATGAAAGTAAAAACTTTGAAGTTGTAGAATTTCCCTTAGTTTGAATAACTAAGTATTCTAATTTTTGTTACCTCTTCTGAATTTCTCATTTCTCCTTGCATTTTCTTACCAGGATGCAAATTAAATTAAAGTAAAGAAGAGTATTCAAATGAGTGAAAAGAGAAAGTTAGACAGAGAGTGATTTCGCTAGCACAGTGCATGTTGCTATTCTGTCCTTTCTGATGTTAATCTTAAGTGCTGCTACACTTTCTAGCCATTTATTAAAGTTTATCGCTGGTGTAGGTTGCTGATTCAGCTTATTAGATTGAACTAGTCCATCACTACTCTTTGCCATATATTGTTAAATTGTTCTTAAGTTCCCATCGCCAAGTAGTTAGTGTTATTGTGAGCATAAAGTATATGCATTTTTGTTAAAGAGTTTAATCAAATAAAAGGGCAGTTTAAACACTTTCCCTGTGTGATATTTCTTCACACCTGTGCAGGTTCCCTGGCATATTACTAAGATTATATCCTTCCATGACAGCTAAAAGAGTTAGAATTTACAAAGTAACTTTGAGTTGCTATAGTCAATTTATGTCACTGAATAAATTTAGTTCTATGAGAGAAAGCAAAAGTTTTGCAAAGGCTTCCGAAAAATTTGGACAACAAATTGATAAGTTTCCAGAAATGTGTTATTCACCTACGACGGCAAAATCGATTTACTATCGCTTATTGGAAGTAATGGATGAAACTCAGTAATGTTTGATATGATAGGAAATAAAATAATTGATGCCAGAGTATTCATATAAAAACAACAGATCACAAAAAAACCTCATTTCACTGTAGTGCTTTTCTGCTTAGCAAACAGTATAAAACTAAAACCCATGGTTATTTCTAAAAGAAAGACGATGCCAAAATTAAATTTCTCAAATTGTGTTTTAATTCATGTTCACGAGAAAGGATGGAAGGGTGAAAACAGTGTGATATTGTGGATAAGAAATTTTTGACAAAAGCATCCTGTTGCCTTAATCCAGAAAATCTTTCAGTTTTGGGCATGATCTGATCCCATCTAATGAAATATGATAAAATTGTTGAAAGAAAAAATAAAGATATGACAGTTATTCCAGGTGGATTAACACCATTAGTTCAGTCTTTAGATGTGTGTATCAATAAACCTTTCAAAGAAAATTTTAAAGGATAGTGAATATGTGGATGTTAGAAGGTGAAAAAACATTTACGAAAGGATGCCAAATGTGCCATACCAGTCTAGAAATAGTGCGTGAGTGGATAGTAAAAGCATGTAATGAAATTAAATCCAACATAATTTGAAAGTTATTTAAAAAATTTAGTCTATCCAACAATCTGGATGGGATGGAAGATGATTATTATGGATCACAATAACAATGGTGATGAAGATGAAATAGAATTCGATGATGTACCTGAGGGTATAACTGAAGACAAATATGATGAATCATATTATCTAATAATAAAAAATTTTAAGTTTAATAAAGCTTGTCATTTCTTTTAAATAAACAGCATTTAGGTACATGTAGAAGTGTAATTTGTGTATGCTCATCTTTTCCGTATTTTTAAATCTATCATTTTTACATCTGGTGTATAATATGCACCTATATATTTCAGTCTTATTTTTTGTATTAAGAATGTGTGTTATACACCAGAATATATGGTAATGGCATATGATTTGTGTATATATATATATATATATATTCTGAAAATTAAGTTGCAGACTTATGCATTGCTTTTAGTATTTTCCCCACCCCCCATTAGGAAGTATCAGAGAAACTTATGCAGATAAGTTTATGTCAGATATATAGCAATACTACCTATGCACATCATTTTTTGCATTTGCCTGTGCATATGTCAAGTGATAAATATCTGTGAAAGGTTTTAGAACTGTTTGTTCTGTGAAAATGGCAATTTATTGTGATTGAAGTAATTTTCATGTCATTTACTAATTTGAGCTTATGAGACAGATCACTGCATTTTTAAAGTAAACATAAAGCTGGAATTTTTAAGTATGACCATTTAAAAGCTGTTAAAAGCAAATTTATGAAACAAGTGCAACAAGTGGCTGTGGTTGAAAATAACCAACAAAAGTTATATCATGCTACAGTGCCTCAAGTAACATTGGAATATAGCCATATAGCCCCAACATCACTCCTTCGGACTTCTACCTTTTTGTAGCTTGTCTTGCTGGTGCTATTTTCCATTCTGCAGAGGATGTCTGAAATGAGGTTGATATGTTTTTGGATTAACAGCCACCAAGTTTCTGGGCCAAAGGCTTTGAAAAATATTGGCAGAAACAAACATTTGGGTGATGATTACTACCTGCATTAAATGTATGCTTTCATGCTTTTTTTTTTCCTTAACTGTATAGAAAACATTTTTTTTTTTTTTTGTGGACATCTTTTGTTACAATCAGATACTTTCTTTATGAAGTTGCACCTTTAGTTGTTCATGTTCTATATTAATAATAATGGTTTGGGCTTTTTCATTAGAATGTTTCCAGAGGTGCCAAATATGGTTAGGCTCATCTAAATTTCGTGTCTTGCCTACCATCTAATTCACTAGTTCTCATTGTTACTGAATACATCTGGGATTCCATACAAAGAACATATTGTGAAATACATAAATCCTACACTCAGGATATAAGAGAGTTGTGGACCAATCTCTAGAATAGTGTGTTGTTGATAATCTACAAAATACCTTTTTTCTAAATTTTGAAGTTGTGCTACATCCTGTTGTTATGAATATTGTATATATGAAAATAATTCTAGTGAAATTTTATGTGAAATAGTAGCATCTCTTGTATAATGTAAAACATGAAAGGCTTCAAGAGAGCGAAGCCAGAAAAGTAAGATTACAGGGGCAAGTCTTTAACATTGAAGCAAATGACTATCACGCTAAATTGGTGAGCTATCACGAAGATAGTATTGATTTTGGTGACTACTTTTGTCGCCCCCAGTCCTTGTATAACTATAATTGATTTCTATGTATAACTGTAACCATATTTGGCCCTTATATGTAACGAAATGTATACGTCATCAAGTGATTTCGAGAAATAGAAAGTACAAGAGATTTCTTGGCAGCTGGGAGAAAACTATACAGGACAAGAGAGAGCATTAGTTCTTTTTTAGTTCAGAGCTGACTTTGAAGTATTGAAAGATCCCTATGCAAGCTTCCCTTTTTAGATAGGCTTTGTATTGCATTGTGTTTAACATTTTTAGCAGCTTGAAGTGTAACTACTGATTTTGCTCTGATACTGAAAAGAAGCTGTATAAATACTTTTGTTGAAAAACTGTAAAGTGTTTCTTTTGGGAAAATAAATTTTGTGAACTATCTTCGGTTCTCATACATGCAAAATTTTTGGTGTCAGAAGTGGGATTGAATGCCGATGATAATGGCAATGAAGGAAAAACTGTTGACAGCGTTTGCTACATTTAAAGAAGAAATGAAATTGGGTCAAGAAAATATTGAAGCAGGTCAACAGGAAATAAAAAGAGAAATTTTTGCCATAATAGAAAAGAAATTCGATGCTGTGAAAGGTAGAATATAGACAGCAAAAAAAAAAGTTGTAGAAATTCAGGAATGAGTTTCTGCTGTCAAACAACAAATCAAATAAAAAATTTCTGCTACAACAAATTGAAGAAAGCCTGTCAAACAGCAGATTGATGACAGAGTTTCTGCTACTGTCACCGAGGAAATCGACTGCTTCAAGAAATCCATTGTGACTACTGGATACAATTCTGATGCCTCTAAATTTTTACCTTCGTCTTCCCATCCCAACCTTAAAGCTATCCATGTATGCTGGAAAGACATCCTGGAAGTGTGTAAGACTCAGTTTAGTTTCTCTATAGTGGCAAAAGCAAAGCCTGCCACCTCAATACTTTTTGAGTGCTGATGCAGTAAATAACCTCCAAACTCTGCTGAAAACCATACGCTAGGCTTCAGCACTATCCGGCACATTCAAGCTGTACTTTAGCAAGAAGTGTTTAAAAGACTATAGGAGGCTTCAGTAAAAATATCACTATTAGAAGCCCAAAGAAGCACTCCAGGAGCTCGCCACGGATGTTCAAAGGCTGTCTCATCTCACTTTTTTGGACTGCCCATCAGCAGCAAGAGAAAACCTATCCCTGCAGTGCTCATCAATGACATCCAGGAACTTGAGATATAGAAAGCCCTGTAAATGGCGGATGTCAAGGATTTAAGAAGTGCTTTAGTATATGCCATGAAATTCAAGACAGCCTAGCAGGCAACCCTTAGAGACGTCACTCAGTCAGAGTTGCTCATGTCCAAGAACCAGTGGATCATCTAACTGCTCACGTAGACAATTTAACCAGACAAGTCAATGCCTTGAGGCAGAATATGAGTGATGACAAACTGACCCTGAAGTGCTGGAACCACGGTGGTGAAGGCCGTGTTTGAAGGAATAGCAGAACACCTTAAGGCACGAGAGCTAAGACTGCTCCTCAGGTAGGAGGTAGGAAACAAATTAGTAGCCATGTCATGAAGTGGAAGTTGCCAGATATCCATAGGTCCCATTTTAAAGTGCTTCAATTTCTATAATGAGTCGCGGAAGAATTGGTGTTCTTCATGGGACATATAAATACAATTCTTTACAATATGACCAGGAACAGATACAGGAACCAATGTTACCTTCATCTGAAGCAATACGGCTAAACAATTGAAAGGTAAATTCATCTGAACACCGTGCTGTGTTACCCTCCAGACTGTGTCTGGTGATAAAATCAATGGAAAATTAAACGTTAACATCACATTTGGAAGTGGCGACTTCCATCACAAGCACATGCAGCAGATATTACAGACCTTTACATATTCAAGCCCACCAGTGGCTGAATGGTAAAGTTGCTGAACACCGCTAGTTCGATCCGAGGTTCAAATCCCACAGTGGGTTTTTTCCGTGTGTAATGTGTATATGAACCAGTTCCCTAAGTCCTCAAAGGCATCCCTCCACATAGGTAGATAGCCCTTGAGTGCTTTGTCTTATTAAAATAAACCAAACCCTTGCTACTTGGATTACACTTTCTAAGGAAACACAGTTTTTCATTGGACTTTAAAAATAACATATCATTATTTGAGAATTTCAAGATGCTCATCTTTTGATGTTGGACGAACAAGTCTGGCAAGGCATAGAATTAATGTGGGGGGATCATCTTCCAATGAACCAACATCCAAGATGTCTATTGAATGCTAAACAAAAAGAGGCAGGAAAAGTTCTAAAGGACATGCAAGCCACTTTTGCCAAAAGTCACCAAACTTGGTGGCATTTTTGTGCAGCCCTTGTATAACTGTAATAGATACCTATATGTGTAACTTTAACCATATGTGCCTTCCAGTAATTATGAGAAGTGGAAGGTTCTAGCTATTTCTTGGCAGCCGTGGGAAAACTATATAAGACAGGAGAGAGCATCAGTTTTTAGTTCAGACCTGACTTTGGAATATTGAGAGATCTCTGTGCAAGCTTTGCCTTTCAGATGCACTTTGCATTGCATTTAATGTTCTTATTAGTTAGAAGTGTAACTACTGATTGTGCTCCATGATACTGAAAAGAGCTGTATAAGTACTTATTCAATCCATTATGAACCCATATGTATGCAATACAACAATATAATTTCTACAGTTATATTTTCCTGTAGAACATATACAAAATATTAAATTGATGTTTGGTGGGGGACTTTGATGTATGTGTCAAAATGTTCATTAAGGAAATTAGGCTTTTTTTTTTTTTTTTTGTAGAAACAATGCAATGCTTTTGTTTTTAATCAATATTTTTCTGAAACGATTTTTATTAATGTTAGTACTAGTTGGAATTTTGAATTCCAAGTTTACAAACATTTTTAATAAATTTGATACTTCACATGTCTAAATTTTTCTCACTTTTAACATGTTAAATGTCAAAGATTTTAACATATTAAATACCAAAGATTTATAGGCTATAAAATCTTCTATTGATTTCTGAAAAATATCATGTTCTGTGATTTCCTTCTGAATACATTTCATTTTTAGCCCAAAGGGGCAATTTGCCCAGAAGGGCTCTTAATTTCGTTTTGGCATTTTGCGTTGATTTACCATAAACAGCGAATCCCTTTTTAAATTGTTGACAGCAAATATTAGAGCCCTGTATTATATTTACAGAAATTAAATAATGGAGAATCTGCATAAATGTATGTATATTTCTCACATTGTGATAAAACAATGGTTCCTAGAGCCATCAAATTTTGAATAATGTACGTCTCCACCCAAGTATGGGCATCTGGAAGCTCAAATTTGGAATTTGTTTTATTATCTATTTCATATTTTGTAAAACATTTATGAGTTTTTGATTAAGGAATGCAATAATTTCAAAGTGAGCAATGGCAACATGGTACGGGAAAAAACATTTTTATCTTCGGCATGCGAGACTGTGTATTGGAAATTCTAAAGATTGCTCTTTTAAATATTTTGTGATATTGCTGTTGAATTAAATTTTATGGTTTAAGTGTGAAGAACGTGATACTTAATAAATAAAAGTAAGACACAAAACGTTAAAAAAAGCCCCTTTGGGTGTAATATAAAACCTAAAACCTTTCAATTCTGTTTTAAAATATTATTTTATTTAATATAAGCAATTTAAGATTATTTTTGTATTTCAAAAATCTGAACAGGTTTTGTATAATTTAGTCATTTAATAAATCAACCCAGAGTAAACTACTGGCCACTAAAATTGCTACACCATAATGGCAGCATGCAACAAATGTCAAGTTTGCATCTGAGCTATACAAATAATTAGCATTCCACTGCATGTGCACAAAACAAATATGAGTAATGTCATCTACATTATGTAAATGGAAAGATTGCATAGTAAGTTTCACATTTTGGAATTGCATTTGAACATTAGTTATTTGTATGGAGGTCATGTTTTTTCTCATGTAAGATGGAGAAACTCCTATTACCATGTTGAGATTATGAGAGTGATGTTCTGCCTATTGTGCTTGACTGTGGCAGAATCATGGCCTGTTGAGACTGCAGTTTGTCATTCTGCGACATTACTGTTTATGTTAGTAAGGATCCCATGACTGTCATATAATTATAGAAATGATGGGTCCAAGAGGACCATACTGAACACTACGCAACATCTCTGCAACTTCAGGCCACTAACGCCCAAATGGACAGACTCGTTGTCTTCTTGTCCTTCCACGATCATACAGCCACATACTTGGCTCATATGCAGAGCAACAAATACCTGCACAGACAGTAGGATGACATCTGCTGCACCTCAGATCATCAGAACAGTGACTATTGTTATGGCTACCCTTGACCCTGCAGCAGAGACGTGCGCACCTCCAGTGATGCAACAAACAATGACATTGGCCACAAGAGTGGCACCAGACTATCTTTTCAGATGAATTCTGGTTCTGCATACAGAGTCATAATGGACGTATTTGTGTGTGGATGCAGCGAGAGCGAATGTTGCCAGCTCACATTTGGCATTGTCATATGGGCCCAGCACCTAGCCTGCTTGTATTGAGTGCCATAGGGTACACATCCCAGTCACCTCTTGTTCTCATAGCCGGTGATTCATTTCTGATGTGTTAAGTCCTGTGGCTGTGCCGTACCTTTGAGCTTTGCACGACCCCATCCTTCAACAAGATAATGCCCAACCGCATGTTGCCTATGCTGTTCTGACCTTTCCCGATATAGAGCTTGTCTGACTGTTGCACTGGATATCACATTTTCTATATCTGTCACTCATTGCAAATATCTGGTCATGGGTTATCGGAAGACTAGCACTTCACCACTCACCTGCCACTGTAATTGATGAACTTTGGCTAGAGTTGAAGCTGCATGGAATGAAGTGCGTATCTCTCATCAAGCTCAATTTGACTTGATGCCCAAATGGATTACAGGCGTTGTTGCTGCTGCATCCAATGTCCCACTGTGTACCCCAAACCACATGCAAATTGAATCATGTCTTCCTTCCATATGCTGTATGTATACAATGAATAAGATTCTATTTGCTTTCCTTTCAAGTGCAGCAATTTTAATGGCCAGCAGTATACTAACACAGTTTTTATATCTGGTAGGTCAGTATTCTTAGTTAATTGTCAGTTACTCACAGTAGCATAATTTAAATGAAATGATAAAAATAGCTATACAAAGGTAGAAAACTGGGTAAGTTCAGTAAGATACACAGTTGTGTTATGTTATTTAGCTTATGTAATTTCTTAACAATTGTTTTGTATTCTTGCACATTTCTGTGGACTTTTTAGAAGTTTAATTTAGCATAAATCAGGTATTAGAAATAATCTGCTGTATTTAATTTAGTAAAAGGTGTATAAACTTATTCTATATATTGCTTTGTGTTTGTCACTTGAACTGGTCTGCATGGACCATACAGTGTTGCTGCATTGTAGAGTTCCTTAGTGTTTTTGTACTAAAGTAAATGTCGAGGAACCTAGTGAACTCTTAAGCAATGTATCACTGAGTTCAAATAACAGAGGTCATAAACTCAAGAAGGATTAACTACCCTTTATTTCACTCAAAATAAGATGAATAGCCGTCCACTTTCTTCGAGCTTACAACAAAGCTTCCACTTGGGCTTAAACTCAAAAATAAGAAATAAGCGATAACTTAGAACTAACTAAAAGAGACTTAGCTAAAGCTAACACAAATCTAACATAGTTGGCTCTTAATTTAAACTAGCTTGTGACTATCAAAAGGCACGTAATATGTGGCCGAGCATAACAGCTTCTAGAAAGACTTAGCCCAAAGGCAAACACATGCTACTCAGGATTCCTCGCTCTCTCTTGAACCTTCCTTTAATACTACTTCTAACTCATTTGCAATCAACACGATTCTAAAAACTCATTGTGGTAGGGAGCTGTAAGTGGGAAACAAGAATTGATAGAAAAGGTTATCTAAATTAAAATAATTGTTATAAAATTAAAATATACCTTACAGTGTATTGCTATCCATAACATTTTTAGTAGTTTCTATATGACCAGTTAATAGATACCTTTCATAATTTATAATATGGTTATTTACAAATGCAGTAAGAAATCTGATTGCTTTATAAAGGTTGTATTTATAACTTGTTCATTTTGCTGTAAAGATATAATTTGATACTGCTACTCACAAATTTTAAAGCTTCTGTTTAAAAGGGTAATTAATGTGTGATTTCCTGTATCCCCAACATCATAATCAAATACCTGTAACAGTGTTCTATTTTGTATATATCTGATCTTGAAGATATAAAAATCTCATTTGTAGGTGGTATTTATGTTTTCTTTATCTGTATGTGGGGCTCACACAATTTATGATATTATTAAATTGGTGTTGTAATTTTATTTGCAATAAAAAAGTAATGAAAGAAGTTACCTGGGCAAAACTTCTTTTATAAAAGAAAAACTAATCATCCAGTGCCTGGTCACATGTTGTTATATCTATACTACAGCTGCTTCAGAACTTTAGGGTGACAGCATCCCACCTTTTCTGATTATTGTTTCCTTCTTATTCATGATTATTATTTTTCCACAAAATTAAAGGAATTATTGGGCAGATAATATTTATTTACAACATGCTTCTCCCAATACAAAAAGTATTATAATGCCAGAATTATCAGTGTAGAATAATAATCCAAATATGTATTTTCAATATTAAAAGGTTTTGTTCAATAACCAACGTCTTTATTTCCAAATGAGTACTATTTTAGATGCATTCAGTGAAATCAAAACAAAATTTCTAACTTCCAATTAGGACTGGCTCTCCGTATCATAATATAACTCAACAGCTTACAATAGGAAATATTTCATTTGTGCCTAAGCATATAATTTAAAGATGACTGTCTGGGCACATGCAGCATCTGCAAGAAGCATAGCCTATTTGCTAAATGTATTTCCCTGTCTATTATGAAGAATAGAAAATATAAGAAATTTTCTCTCTATCCAAATTCTTGGTTTAATAACTTCAATCTTTATCTTAGCAAGTGATGTGCACATGATATAAATGCAGCAGTTTAGATTAACTACTAGTGCTTTTGTATAGATGATATAACATAAATGCAGGATGATTCAGTATATACTGGTTACAAGAAATGCAATTTTTTTTACATAAAAAAAAACTTTAAAATATTCATTTCTTTCTAATATTTATCAAATGTTACTCTGAAAAATAGAAATTTATAAAAATCAAAGTTTGGCCTAATGATATTATAATTTTAATTATACTGATCTAAAAGCATTTTAAAAATTTCTTGTACCGAATATGTTTCATTACCACAACTCATTCTTTCCTTCCCTTATTGAAGACATAGACTTAAAGGATGCAGCCAAATTCTTCTCTCACAAATTTTCATGTGGCTCATCAGTAACAGGTGATGATGAAATTGTTATACAAGGTGATGTGAAAGAAGAACTTTTTGACATCATCACCGAGCATTGGCCTGAGGTATGAATTTCTTTTCTTTTAATAACCTAAAAGGTATTTCAGTAATGTAAAATAATTTGTGGAAAATACAGTATAAAATTTATTACATTCTGCCAGTTCTCAATATAGTAAACATTCAAAGTCTGGTATTGAAATCTCCTAATACAGCAGAATAATAAGGGGGGTTCTTTGTAATACTAAATATATATTTTTTAAATATATGTTTTGTAATGTTCTATTAAAACCTGAATATCCAATATTCAAACTCAGGACCAAGAGGATTTTTTTCCCCTCTATTAAGTCTAGCAATGAAGAATATACACTCTGTAATGAAAAAAATCGACGCACCGAGTAGGAATCATCTGATTGCTTTGAAATTTCATACGCACCAAATATGCAAATGATTAAAATTTGGTGTCTTAGTGAATGACTAGTGTGATCTCCAGCACATCGGAACTGTGCATCCAGCAGATGTATATAAGGAGCTGTTCTTGAACTGTTGTTAAAAATTTCTGTTGCAGTTTAGAACGCCTTTCAACGATTGAAAAAATGCCTCGCTGCAGGATTTGAGCTAATTATGAGCAACTATCAGAGTTTGAAAGAGGTCGTATCATTGGATTGAAAGAGGCAGGTTGGGCAAATCGGAGAATCGCTCGTTATATGAGTCGAAGCAATGCGACAATTAGAAGATGCTGGCAAGAATGGGAATAGCAGATTTCAGTGTCATGATGAAGTGGTCGGCTTACAGCTACAATAGATCAAGAAGACAGAGTGATTGTCACAGCGCCTGATTCATTGTTGTCAACCATCAGATGTGCAACCCACACACAAATGTCCACCATGACTATTCACAGACAGCTGATAGAGTGAAATCTATGCTCGTACTGACTGTTATGCCACCTGCCACTCATGCCTGCACACTGTCGAGCCAGATTACAGTGGTGCTTGGCTCGATCAGGTTGGAATGATGCTGACCGGGGATGTATAGTTTTTAGTGATGAATTCTGTTTCCAACTGTGTTCTGATGATCATCAAAGACATGTCTGGAGATGCCCAGAGCAGCGCACTAATCCTGCTTTTACTATTACATACCATACAGGCCCTCAACCAGGAGTTATGGTCTGAGGTGCCATTTCTCTTGATAGCCAGACCCCTTTGGTTGTCATTAGAGGCACACTCACAAGACAGTGGAATGTCGATGACATTCTAAGACCTGATTTGCTATCGTTCCTTTTGAAGTACCCTAGCCTTATTTTTCAGCAAGATAATGCCAGACCCTATATGGCATGTGTTGGTATGATCTGTCTTACAGCTTGTCAAACACTTCCTTGGCCAGCCAAATCACTCTCCCTTTGAGCATGTCTGGGATATGATGGGAAGGTGATTGCATCTACCAGGGAATGTTGATGATCTAGCCCAACAATTGGAGCAGATTTGGCAAGAAATACAACAGGAGATCATCCAGGAGCTTTATCAGTCTATGCCGCGTCGTGTGGCAGCTTGCATCCAGGCTAGAGGTGCGTCACTTTATTGAGCTGGTTACTTTGTAACTATGTAACTCTGAAATTTTAATCATTTTCTATTCTGTACATAAGCTTCCTATTTACCAATTTTTGTCTCCATCAGACAACTCCTTCTTGGTGTGTCAATTTTTTTGTTATAGAATGTAGTACTAAAATAAAAAGCAGATGTTCCATAAAAGTGGTTTTTCTTCTGACTAATTTTGATTCTGACCTGCTGACTATGGTCATAGCATGAGCAATGGCAGTGCATTAATTAATTATTACCATGCTTTCAGCCTTTGAGTGGATGTGAAGCGTGGTTAATACTCATTTATCTGACCTAAACAATAAGTGAAACCTCAAGACATATTTGTCTGAAGTGGGATATTGCTCACATTATTTTACTGTTTTTAACACAGCAGCCAGGAAGAGAGAAATAATTAGACATAGTAATTGCTCATATTGTATCTTTTGTTGACATAGCAGCTGGGAAGAATTCAGGTTCAGCTAATGTAGCAAATTGCATTCTTCCTTAACTTTCTTGTTTGATCCAACTTATTACTTTTCGCAGGCTATTATTACAGTTGTCTTATCAAAATTATAAAGTTTTAATTTTTGAGTATGTCAAAAAGTTTCTTATTCTGGAGTTGTAAAGGAATCTTTTAAAGTGATGGCATATTTGGCACTTGTCTTCCATGGCAGCCTTGGTGGGAGAAAATCGCACTGACACAATTCAAGCTTAAGGAAGTTCAATTTCAAAGTTAGACAAAACAAAAACCATATTTTGGCATAGATTTTGAATGCTATAAGAATGCAAAATTTTCCAATTTATTGAATTTGTGAAGAAATATGGAGATGTAACATAATATTTCCATTAATATCGCTACTGGCAATGAAGAAAGTTAACAGAAGTTTTTGAAGATGAAAATGATTCAATTGACAGTTTAGTGGGGATTCTTGATTTGGCAGTTACAAGACTTCGATTGTGAAATTTTGTAACTGAACAAGAAATTACATCTATCTATAAAATTAAACAAGAAATTACATCTAGCTATAAAATTAAAGTATTAGCACAAAAAATTAAACTGTTTAAACAATTTACATTGACAGAAATGTTTAATACAACAAAAACAAAACAAAAAAAACTTTTTTTGTGTGTGTATGTGTGTGAATTTTGATTCTCTTATATTCGTAAATGCTTCATTATTTCGTGAACAGCTATTTGAATTTTAATTTTTATTATTTTTACTTATCATCTTACTAGATTTGAACTGATGATCTAAAATCTTCAAAATTCCAAAATCTGTAACAGCCAAAGACTCAATTTCAGATCTTGGACTGTATTACATGAATATTCGAAGAAAGGCTACAAATTCATTTATGATTTAATTAAAATTAACTTATGAATGTTGTTCATTGTATTTCATTGTACTTACAGTGAATGAAAATGGTTATAAAAATAAAAGGCTTCACACTTTAATTAATTATTTAAATATTCTAACTATTTCTAACTATTTATTAGGTTTCTGCTTATAATTTTCTTTGAAGTGTTTTGAAAGTAAGCAGTAGATTCTATGGTTTTTGACTAGTCATTGTTTATAAGCCAACATATCTTTGTGTGTTTAAATACTTCAAGAAATATTATAATAATTTTCCTCATATTGAAAACAGAAAATATTATACATAATATTAATATCTTTCAGACTTAAATCATAATCAACATGAAAACATAGTTCAAAATCAACATCCAACTTTCAGTACTTTTTGATGGGTTCAATATTTTTATGAATTAATTCTGAGTTTTAGATATGATCTTTATTCATAAGATGAGATATTATCTAATGTTTGTAATAATATAATTTAAAAAGCATATTTCTCTTTTATTTCAGGAAATCTGTAGTTAAAAATTTTCTAGAATTCATTCTATTATTCTATCGAATACATACTGTAATTTCTTCAATTCCAGTAAGATTGTATTGTAATTGAAAAGCTACAGACTCATTTCACAAATGCAGTGATTTTCTGATTAAAACCATTGATCATGACACACTATATTTTGAATTGTTGACTGTTATAATTACATGTTATAATATTGGCTGTTATATGTTAAAAGTCACTTACTAATTTGAAGTTTTAGCTTTGTTTAGTCTAATCCAGCTTGTAAGAATATAGCCTTATGACTGGCAGACTAATACACAAATTATATTAAAGATGCACCAGTCTGTTTCTCTGTTTAGATTACATTATTTTCATTATAAGGAATATTGTCTCCTTATAATTTGATGTGAAAGATGGAAGAAAATTTCAAGACGTTAGGAAGTTTGTGACATAACTGGTCTTCAAAACACATGTTGAAACACAGCAGTTACACTCAAAAACGTAATAGTAGATATTCAATGTAGCTAAAGCCAGGTGTTTGAAAATTCTGTCCCCCCCTTTTTTTTTCCTGAATAATTATTAGTAATCTTTACATATTTACTTTCTTTACAGATTGATGAAGATGTTGTAGACATGTTAGGAGATCAATCTCGGTAACTTAAAGAATTTGAATAGCTGTACTTTTGTGTAACATATTTGTACAATAAAATGCATTAAAAGTATTATATACATATTCTTAACCCTTCTTGTTTATTGTCCAATCATTTTCTTTTGGCAAGTGGAAATATTCACCAAATGATGACTAAAGGATACATTTTGATAAAATTCACACTAACTTGCACATATATGCTATTCCTGAGGAAAGTCTAATCATAAATTTAGTTTAAATGATGCTTTGAATTTTTGAATGAATAAATGAAAAATTAAAATTCTGTCTTGTATATTTTAATCAAGTTTTCAAAACATTTAAAGACAGACTAGGAGTTTGATACCTTGTTGTGAGAATTACATACTTATGCACATATACTTTATTATAAGGATTGCATATAATTTCAAATAATTATTTTTGAGTTATTTAAATATAGTCCAAAAATAATGTTGAAGCATTTTACTAAAAAATCAACATTCAACAAAAACAGCAAATCAAATATCACTTTGTCATGTTTCTTTCTAATTCAGAAAAACATGTATTATGTATGCAAATACATGGTATATATGCATAAAAAATGCTGTGTGACATTGTGAGAATTGCATACTTATGCACATATACTTTACTATGAGAATTACACACTTATGCACATAATTATTTTTGAGTATATATATATATATATACAAGTTTTTTTTTTTTTTTT